>JAZGTH010000273.1:0-28674 GCA_036877525.1 Chromobotia macracanthus | reverse complement strand
CAAAAGTCAAGAGCCAGAACCACGGTGCAGCCAGCATCAGATCAGCAGGTAGAGGAACAGCTGGGCAGGCAGAGGTAAAAGAGGCATTTGGGTGTAGGGAAATGTAGTACACCTATCAGTGTACATTTAACACAGTTCAGGGAAGCCAGGCAGGGTCAGAAACCAGAGAGCCTAGCGCACAAACATCAGAGCTCAAGGAGGAGATAGAATCATAATCCAGGCAGTCTAAAATGGTAGCTGGTGGTAATCCACAGAGCTGAAATAAGTAGAGACCCTGATAGTAACAGGGACAGGCCAAAACTATAGTACAAGAGTGAAAAGCAGCCAAAACACTGAGAGAGTGCAGAGAATGTTTATATAATAGTAACGAAAAGAGAGGTGAGATCAGAATAAGTTTTTTTTGGGTATAAGATGCTAGTAGCTTTGCAACATCTACTTACCCTCATGCCATCGCAGTTTGTTTCTTCAGCTGAAACCCAAACCAAGATATACAGAAAAATAGTGCATTGCTGCATGTCTATTAAATGAATGTGAATAGGATCCAGAATTTTGATTCCATCATAATTCATTCCACCATAAAATTGATCCAAATGACTCTAGTGTGTTAATAAGTAACATGCACGTTTATATATATACATAATATATAATACAATTTATGAAAATGCTTATAACAAGTAATTGCAATAACATACTGTTATGCAACTTCTTTCTTTAGATTCTTTGGCTCATGCCGAGTTCTACGATACCATTGGTTTTAATCTGTCTCTGGAGCTGGATTGTCAGGATAACAGCACCTACAGCTGTGTGGTGTCCAATTCATTCACCAACCAAACGAAGCATCTTAACATTAGTGATCTCTGTCAACAACATCCAGGTATGATAATTAATAAGATGATTTTTTAATGATAGCTTTGTCCCTCTCTCTTTATGAAAGAATGTGCTAGAATTCTCTAAAGTCACATGTAAGTGGGTGGTAGGAGGTTGCATTGACAGTGTTGACCAAGACAAGTTCCCTAAACACAATCTCAGAATTATTTTTATATGTTGTTGTTTTTACATAATAAAATAGGTAACAAGGGTCATACTGGCTTGATATTGCATCACAATGGTAAAACAGTGTGTAAATGTGCAGTGCAACATAGCCAAAGCACATGTGCACAGGACATCAATTCTTGAACAGTACATGAAGGTTTGGGTCATAAATATTATTAATGTGACCACACAGTCTAGGAAGTTTATGTATCAATTTTGCATTATGTATCTCTTGTGCTTTCAGCTCTGATCTCAGATCTGCCTGTTACTGTTCAAGGATTATCAGGAATGCTAACTATTTGCTAACTAACAAAATTCAATTCTGCCTGATTTTGATCTGAAGATTTTTGAGTCTTGAACTTGAACTGTTTTCCATTTTCTTTAGTTGTGATGTTTGAGTCGAGATGCATACATTCCTAATTTATATTATATAGTAGATCTGTTGGACTGACTCTGTAAGATTCACTGTAGTTTCATTGTGTTTCGGTTAAAGTCAGACGTGGAATGACCAGTTACTAATGACTGTCTCTCTTTCTCTATTACAGAAGCTCAAAGTGCTGGACTGTGGTACGTGGTGCTGATTGTAGGGGGAGCTGTGCTGTGTCTGTTTGTGGCTGTTTTATTGTACATAAAGTGTAGACGAAGGGGTAAGTACTAATTACTCTATAATGTAGATGTGCAAAAGTCTGTACACAAACAGCTAAGAAGTTGCATTTATTTTATCTTTTACCCAAGATGATTTGACTATTTACTGATTGTAAAGCAGTGATTCACAGCTGATGGTCTGTCCTAACACAGTTAAGGAGAAAAGGAAAAGCAATGTTAACTACAAATAATTAACTATAATTAACTATATAAATACTTATTACAAGGAAAGCAAAATAAAATAGGCAGATATTCTACATGGTCTTAAGCTTTGGGAAAAAATGGGAAAAATGGTTTCAATGTTTTACTGTTGACATTCTACACACTGACATTGCTGCATCGTGTGTAGAAAGCAGAAGATTGTCAACATGCCAGTGAAATGTAACAGATAAAGTGAGAACATAACAAACAACAATATAAAGAACAGAAAAAAAGATTAACAGAATTTTGTCTTAACAGAGAGAAAATAGTTTTACTGTAGCTTTATTCTGTTTGGGCAGTTAAAGATTTTGCTAAATCAGGTTTAAGTCTAAAAAGTCTAAATCCTAAAACCTTGGAGATCTTAAAGACCTGATGAGACTTGACAGATAATCCAATTCAAAAGTTACACACTCTTAGTTCTTAACATCATCTCAACCATCAATTAATGTTTGTATTTAAATAAACACCAATATAACTTTTTTGCACGGATCAAAGTTCTGTTGAAGAAATAGAGCTAAGAGAATGTAAGACTGAAATCTTCTACATTCAGTCTTTTTGCATTTTAATAGCACAAATCAAAATTTCAGATAGCTGATCAAATTACAATCTGTTTTTCTTTTACCAGTCATGCCTGTTCAGCAGGGATATCTACACAACTGTAAGATATAATACAGTTTTATTGCTGAATAAAATCTTTGCGTGTTTATTTGTAGGTGTTTTTTGATTTCTGTATTTTCAAACATTCCACAGAAAACGGACCTTGAGGAGTCAGAGTCACAGAAGAGAGAATTTACAGAAGACGCCGCTGATGAATTGTCACCAGACCTGAAAAACAATTGTTACATCCAAAGATGTATTTATTGTTGTAACAATTGTGTGTTGCACTATAGTCTGGTTGCTTTCTGTTTACCTCTGTGTCTCCTGTTCTCCTCTGGCTCCTCCCACACTTTTACTCAGGCAGGTAGCTGATTGCACCTACAGCTTCACCTGCTTACCAACCAGGAGAGAAGCAGCATTAAAGCAGAGCACAACACTTCACTGACAAGAATCTTTCTTCAAAGCTTGATCTGCCCAGGCCAGCTGGTGAAGCTGTGGTGCAACCTTTGTGGAATTGTATGACTGTTTGCATTTTCTTCCTCTTTTGTTTCAAATGCTGTTGCTTTAGTTGCTAACTATTGAATGTATTAGTTCAGAGCATCATTGTCTAGTTGCTCTTTCTGCTAAATATTTGAGCCTTAAAGCGCTGTTGCTTTACTGTTACCTGCCCCAGTCTACAATTTTGCAATTGTACAGCTACCTTATTTCTTTGTTTTTCAACTTAAGCTGTTATTATATTTGTTTTTGTTGTTGTATTGCTTAATTATTTGGGAACTGTAGGAAGGCGGGCACCCTTTTTGTGTAATCCCGTTTTCTCCTGCTTTGTGGTTAGAAAGGCAGTGAGTTTACATCTGTTGAGGGTTTTCTTTGAGAGATTTGGTAAGACGTTAACCACCCAGGGTATGTTAAACTTTTGTTGATTTTGGTCCAGCCCTTCTGAAGTCTCTCAATAAATGAAGTCTTTAACAGATTTATTAAAAAGGAACCGGGTGTTGTTGTGGTGCTGTGGCAGGACCCAGACAAATGCTCTTAAAACCCTTAACTTTGTTACGTTCTGCTAAAACGACCCCTTTTTTCAAACATGTCAGATTATAGTTACATTTTAAAGTTATTTCATTTATGGGATAAAGACACTGTCATCACTGATCATATTTTTGAATGTATGTTGTCCACAAGATTGTGCAATGTGTATATAATTGTATAAAAAACATTGCAGCTAATAACACATGCTGTTTTTTTCAGAAATGTAGAATTTGGTTGACAACTTTCCTAACCAGAAGGTTTTTCAATGTTACTAATAAAGAGAATGTTATTTTAATCTTATAGTTATGTTTTAATTTGGCTAGTAAAACATTTTTTTAAAAACTGAAATCGTGAATTGGTCAAGCGTTTTTTAGCATTTTCTGGTAAAGCCCTACCAGCATTATGTTGTGTTTTGAATGCTGGTGTTATAAGAAGACTTCCTAACTAGAATAACCAGCTAGACTTTAGGGTGAACCACCATCAACCAGCTTCAAAGCCACGGTCAGCAGAGGAGGAGGACACAGGATCTGTGAGGGGCGGTTGTATATTTTATGGCTGTCTGCAACAGACTGGAAAATTGTGACAATAATGCAATAAATTGATGCAATACTTATTCATCACCAGCAGAGGATGCTATTTGAACAAAGTAGCTAATATTAACAAAACAGAAATTCTTATTAAAATTGACACAAACATGACAAAGGTTGTAAATACTTTTGTACATGTGTTCTTTTTCGTTTTCGATTCTTAATAAATTTGCAAAGATTTCAAACAAACTTCTTTCACATTGTCATTATGGGGTATTGTTTTTTGAGGAAAATAATGAATTTGATCCATTTTGGAATAAGGCTGTAACGTAACAAAATGTGAAAAAGGTGAAGTGCTGTTTCCAGATGTACTGTAATGTTTAGTTACAACTTACAACAAAATGAACTTTAGTAGCCATGCATATCCCCTATAGACTTTAAGACCATAATACTTTGTTATTCAACATCGTCTAATACACGGCATGGGTTTAGAGAGAAACCATTCCTAACTAGTGTTGGCATGTTGGCATTGTCCCTCTTTAGTAATATTCTCATCTTTTTGGATCTTCAGATGCTGACCTTTATTATTCTCACCAGACTCTCTAAACTGAGTCCAACTGCTGTGGCATAGAGACTAGACAGGCTAGTGGAACCACTTAATGTTATTTAAACATATCCAGTCATCAAGAATATACAGATCATACTGGGATAATTTGAATATGTGTTTACTTAATTTTGCCTTCATATTTTAATTCATCGTAGGAATTTGTTTCAGAATTTTATTTTACACAGTATATTGACACAATAAGAATTGAATAGAAAATTAATTTATAAAAACAACCCTGATCAAAAGCTGTGTGATGTTATCTTGATTGTACCCTGTTATCAATAACTGTTTTTATGTTTTGTGATAGTTGTTCATGAATCCCGTATTTGTGCTGATTTCTTAAACTGTCCACTGGCCTTCAAACATTCTTTGCTTTTCCATCTTCTGCACATTTGACACCTTTCCAAAAAGCTCCACTGCACTGGGCAATTAATAAACAGCTATGTGGTTTAACCCTTTAGTGTCATCATGTAAAATTTTCTGTAGGAAGAGGATATGCTGAAGGCGGCAGAAAACAACCAGTGGGAGTGTAAAAAATCCCATGTTTATGTGTGTTCTTTTATTATAAGGGCTGCACAGCTTTTATGTTGGGCAGATTAGGCAGATTAGCATCTTTTTCTGCAGCATATTCACTTTCACCCATTCAGAGGAGAATATTTGTGAACTTAACTGGCAACGAGTGATGCTTATTTATCTTATTTATCTTATTTATCTTCAGAGTTATAGCTGAAGTTTTCTTTGTGGCGATTCTGGAATTTGCGTCATTGAAGACTGCTGTCTTTCTTCTATGTAGGAATACTCCACTCAAAAATGCACTATGTATGTGTGATGTTTGGTGACACTGGTTGCACACACATCCCCAATAATACAGTACCGGATGGATCATTCACAAAGGCTATTGAGAAAATGAAGAATCTGAGACTGTTAACATCTGTGCTAGTGCTTTGTGTGATCATGAGTCACTGAAAAGTCATGCAGTCAGCATAAGTGGCGATTTGTCCTGTTGCAGCAGACTTGGCGAGGGTTAGGCTGGGAAAGAGATGAATGATATATAGCAGGCCAAATGAATGCCTAAAAATAAATAATGTAAGTCACGTGGTGAGGAAGCCATTTGCTGAAGTGTATAAAACTGGGAGTCAGATATGAGGTTGTTCACAATCGTTGTGTTGCGGCAGGTTACACATATGACTGTAAAGATGATGAGAAGCAAAGTTATTTTATGTCTCTGCTTTCTAGCTGGTAAGTAAAAAGTGTTTTCTCAGAGCCTCGTGTTCGTCAATATATTACATACTGTTGCTCATGTATACAGTTAATAAAAAAGGCACATCAGGTATTTTATTTAGAAAAGAGATTATTGTTTAGTTTTTATTTGTTTGGTATAATACAAGACGTCAATCAATCAATCAATGTGAGAGCAAGCGAAATATCTCGAAATGAAAGAAAATTCGGGTTTATCCGAAATGCACAACAAGCACTGAAATGTAAAAATTGTAACTATGTACGGCTGATGTTATTGCCTTTATCACTTCGTTGTTTTCCTCACTTTTTAAGTTGCTTTGGATTAACGCGTCTGCTAAATGCCTAAATGTAAATGTTATCATTGCAACAATACCCCTTCACAAGGCGTTCGGATGAAGAAAAAAGAGGATAAAGGAGTTTGGGCCAGATCGACCCAACTTGCAAATTCAGCAGCAGTGCAGTGATCTCGGTCGAGCTTACACTCTGTGCTTTTCCATCACTTCTTATGGGAAACGGAGTTTGCTTGCTGGATGCGATATGTGCCATGCCTTTTATTGTTTTCCCTGTTTGCTGTCCTGGCACCGAAACGTTGTGGACAACAACTGCGACTTAAAACATCTCTGAAAAAGAAAGGAGAGCAAAATTTCTTTTCAAAGTACTTCATAGTGTGTGTGCATGTTTTGAATGATTACCTTGATTGATTACTTAAAAAATAATATATAATAATAATAATACTAATTTATTATTATATAATAATATAATAATAATATTAATACTATAAAACTACTACTGATAATAAACCACATTGAACTCAAATTCACTGATTCATGGTACATTTATTGCATTCTTTAACAGTTGACTTTAACATTAAAATTTTCAATATTTTATCTAGCGATAATGATACAAAATTGATACATACATATGATACATATATACAAAAATGATACATAATGGAACTTCCCCCTTTAGGCCGGGTCGTTCCTCCAGAGTCAGACTCAAAACTGACGGCCTTGCTTGCCCAGGCAACTGCGGCCAATGGACTGGAGTGCAACCCTCCACCCCGTCCAGAATGCTCGCAGCTGAACGATTCATCCTCCCCCATTGATCCTCCCCCATCTCCCAAGTTGGCCTCTTCTGCGACACTGTCCAAAGTGGATGCTTCGGCCACTCTGCCAAAGTGGACGCTCGCTCTATAGGTCCCTGCTAAGCCCTCCGGCAGGATGGCTAAGCGACCCTGAGAGGCACAGCCCAAAGTGCAGAAGGACTGTTCTTTATTAGAAGATGGTGTACACACTGCTCCTTCTCCTGGAGAAGGGCTGGGTGAAGAATGGTTGGTGTTGAGAATGGCTGGTTCTGCCAAAGGGCCATCACCTGTCCCTCCAGCTGAGATGAAGTTAGGGTTTTACAGTTTGCTCTTCATCGTTCCCAGAAAAAGGAGGTGGGCTGCAGTCAATCGTGGACCTCCGTGTCTTGAATCACTTACCCTTCAAGATGCTCACGCAGAAACACATTCTTTAGTTTGTCCGTCCTAACGATTGGTTGAGCTGGACTCGGTAACTGTGGTGGCACACCCCTTTCTAATGAGCGCCCAGTCAATGCTGTGGTTGCTGAACCTGTTCAGAGCCAAGACAGTGGTCCCTTTTCAAACATTCCTGGGGCATATGGCATCCATGGCCACGGTCAGACCTTGGCCTGATGCATATGAGACCGCTGCAGCACTGACTACATGACAGAGTCCAGAAATGTGCATGGCGCTGCAGCACACTGTGTGATTGTCACACCGTCCTGGTTTCCAGGCACGTTGTTGTGACAATGGATGCCTCCAAGACAGGCTGGGGTGCTGTGTGCAATGGGCAGACAGCTTCGGGCAGGCAGCTCCGGGCTCCTGGACAGGACCCTGATACTTGTGGCACTTTGATTGCCTCACGTTGTTGTCAGTGCTTTTGGCCCTGCGCCGGTTTCATCTTCAGGGCAGGCATGCGCTAGTCCGCACAGACAGCACAATGAATGTGGCGAACATCAACCACCATGGCGGTCTACACTCATTTTTCTTGTCTCATGTCCATCTCCTCCTCTGGAGTCAGTGGCGACTCAGTTTGCTCATGCCACCTACATTCTGGGCAAGCTTAACCATGTGGCCAATGCGCTCTCATGGCAGCTGTCAAGCCCAGGAGAGTGGATACTCCATCCCCAGGCTGTCCAGCTGATCTGGAGTGGATTCAGGGAGGCACAGGCAGACCTGATCCACTGCCTACTGTTTTATATCCCGGTTGTTGTGTCCCGTTCGTGCCTTGCACATTTATATGGACTGTACTCAGAGATTCACAAGCTCGGATCAGCTCTTTGTCTGCTTCGGAGCTCAGCAAAAGGGAAAGGCCATCTCCAAACAGAGGTTGGCCCACTGGATAGTGGCTGCAATCGCCTTGGTGTACCATTTAAAGTACAACAAGGCTCACTCGACTAAGAGTGTTGCCTCTTCCTGGGCATTGGTACACGGCACCCCTCTAGACATTTGCAGAGCTGTGGGCTGGATGACACTTAACACCTTTGAGAGGTTTTACAATCTCAGGGTGGAGCCCGTATCCTCCCGTGTGTTGGGGCTCACTAGGTAGTGGGTGGGAGGATGTGCCCAATGTTTTCGCTTGCGTTACCTCCCCCCTGGGATGGGGAAAGGCGTTTGTACTTCTTTGCAGCAGTTTTCCTTTGGCAAACACTGCGTTGAGATTCCTCCAGCACCCGTCAGCGATTAGGCTCGGCATAGGAGCCTCATACCGGGGCCAGTTCTCATACGTATGCCACAGTCAGTCCTTGTACTGGGCTAGTTGCCCCATGTGTAGAGATTCCGCCTTGGTAATCCAACGTGTGTATTCTCCACAATATGTAAATAGTGTCCGAATTGTCTTTCTGCAGTAGTAACTTGTAATTTGCCATTAAAATTGCTGTAAAAACACATGGATTTTGAATTGGGCATATAACTGAAGAAGCAACTAATCTTGACTCTGTTCTCCAGGTGTGTTTGGTTGTGAAACAGATGAAGTGAAGCCAGTGTCAGTGATGGAGGGGAAGCCTCTTACTTTAAACACTGGTGTTAGTAACCTAAAAGAAAAAGATCAGATCATTTGGTTTCTTGGACTTAATGAAAAAATATTAGCTCAAGTAAGAGGAAATGAGTTTTTTTATAGTCTGCATGTGGATAAGGCAACTGGAGATTTCAACATCAAGAGCACCAGGACTGAAGACTCTGGATTGTATACCCTACAGAAGATCATCAATGGAAAAGTATCATGTGAGAAGTTCAATGTTACAGTCCATGGTGAGTGAATTCCTTAAAATAATGTTTCATTAGCCAATAAGGATTCTTTTTAAATTGACTGTTATAGTAATTCAGAGATCATATGTAACAGTGGTGTGACAGAGAGAATAAAGGGGTTTTCTATTTGGAGACAAAGAGATATGATGAGATGCATTGTTTTAAAATGCATGTAACCAGTTAATAACGTTTTGTAAATTTTGTTCCAGAACTACTTCTGTTTTAGAGACCATTTAAATAACTCACGTTCATTGTCTGCGCAGTGAACATAAATATACTGTTTTTAAAGCTCATGGCACATGAATTGCTTGGCGATCAGGAACCACTGTGGGCCAGTGAGCTGTGGTTAATGGACTTGGCTGCATTACTTGATGGTCCCTTTCAAATCATTTGAGTCAGTAAGGAGTAAAGAAAGCATTTTGTTTCCTGCTAGTGAGTGACGGGTTGATATCTTTAGTGATAACATGGTTCAGGTATTCAAGAACTCTACAAAGCAGTTTTATTCTTTTAAAGTGTTTGTTCAGCATGTTTCTCTCCACATGGTGACGAAAGTCAGAAATAACCATGATGTTACTAGAGTAAAAGTGGTTAACCATGGTTGGTGGGTTGGTAAGCATTTTTATTACCATAGTTTTATTACAAATACCATAATTAAAATATGGTATAGGTTAACGCCATAGGTTAACAGTATGGCGTTTTTTCTAGAATAATCAAAGCTGAACAGCAGTTACTATAGTAAAACATGGTTTATTTTCATAACAGCAGGGCTTATTCTGTCCATGTAGAGTTGGGTTGTTGTGGCAAGTTCTGCAGAGCTTAAATGCAGAAGTCAGAAAAGACACAAAAGGTGTACAGCTGATGATTTCGGATATAGTCAGATGTTCTTTGTCCACTATAAAATCAGCAGGGAAGAAACATTTATCCTAGTGAACAACTAGCAGCCATAGTTTCAAACACTCAGGATAATTGGGAGGAAATCCGTGAAAAGTTATTATTCCCTTTGTGTGATAATGGCTGCAGATATAATTGAATGTCTTTCTTTAAGCTGAGAAGTGATCAAACATACAAAAGCAATGTTTTGGTAAAGAATACTAATACAGATACTAATACAAATAGCCAAACCAGCTCCTGTACAATGTTCCTCCATTGTAATCATAATTAATATAATAATATAAATTCTTACACAAACCCATTATTTTGCTATGAATGACACTTGTTAGCTCAGTGGAGAAATGACATATTTTAACTATATTAACTGTTGAAATTCTTCATTCATGTTATGCTGGTTTGGCAATGATATGCAAGTATTCCAATTTTTAGACTGACTTACTCTCTCCTACATTCCAGACAGCTGCATCTTTACTGCATTTAATTTTAATTTAAACTTAGTTAATAATAAGTTGAAATAAGTTTAAATTAAACTAATGATGTTTTAGATTAATCTCTTGTGCTTTTCAGCTCTGATCTCAGATCTGCCTGTTTAAGGATTATCAGGAAACCTAACTATTATTCAAAATTCAATTATGCTGGACAATTTTAGAAACTTAAAAAACCTTTTCAATTTTCTTTAGTTAAATTTTAGTTTAGTTGAGAGGTATACACCCCTGATTTATGCAGAAGAAATGTTCCACTATATACTGTTACTCTGTAAGATTCACTGTTGTTTCATTGTGTTTCGGTTAAAGTCAGACATGGTTACTGATCACTGTCTCTCTCCATTACAGAACCTAAAAGTTTTGAACCGTGGATATTGGTGCTGATTGTAGTGTTTGTAGGAGCTGTGCTGGTGTTTGTGACTGTCTATTTCTACAAAAGTGTAGACAAGAAGGCAAGTATTAATTACTCTATAATGTAGATGTGCAAAAGTCTGTACACAAACAGCTAAGAAGTTGCATTTATTTTATCTTTTACCCAAGATGATTTGACTATTTACTCATTGTAAAGCAGTGATTTACAGCTGATGTCTGTGCTGATAGAGTTGGAGAGGAGGAAAACCAATGTTAAATACAAATAATTAAGTATAATTTACTATATAAACATCCATCACAAGGATAGCAAAATAAATAGGCTGATATTCTACATAGTCTTAAGCTTTGGAACTGAGAAAAAAATGTTTTCCATAAGTTTCACCGTTGACATTGCTGCATCATGTGTAGACAGTAAAAGATGGTCAGACGTGCCAGTAAAAGGTAACGTTAGAGATGAAGTGAGAACATAACAAACAACAATATGAATATTTGGAATTTTTGGTTTGCCAGATGAACAGAATTTGTCTTGAAAGAAAATAAATAAAGCTATTTTGTAAAGGTTTAGCTAAATCAGGTTCGATAGGTCTTAAAATCTAAATCCTAAAACCTCGGCGATCATAAAGCCCTGATGAGACTATTATAAACTACTATAACTATATAAACTATATAAAGACTATTTAAAAGCCCTGACTAAACATATATTAACAAATATTTCACTAGACAAAATAACAGAATTTGCTCAGATTACTCAGTTCAGACTTTTACACACTCTTGGTTTTCAATATCATCTCAACCATCAATAAATGTTTCTATCTTTTTGTAAAACTTGTGTATGAATCCCTGGTCCTGCCTACTGCAGCTGTATACTGTTACAAGTTGTATAAAGGTTTCTTTGCTTGTGTTCATCACAGTGACTCAGTGATGCTGTTACAATGGAGGTGTCAAGGTCCTGGCTTCCTGTTCTGAATCTTCTAGATTATCTTGCCAGGATCCTGACATGCCCTGTGTTTAGTGTCAGTGCATGTTGTTTAGATCCTGACTCCTTCTTGTCTTGGTTCTTGTTTATTGGAGTCGGGATCTGAACGCACGCTCTGGGTCTTGTTTCTTGTGGAAGCACGTGGCCTCTGTTTTGTTTACATTCGCCATGTGCTCTCTGGTCATGCGTCTTGGCCCCGCCCCTTGTTCTCTTGTCTCGTTTGCGCTCATTTTGCGCACCTGTTCCTCGTTGTCCGTGTGTTTTTAATGCCCCCGTGTTCTCTGTCTCTTGTCGGTTCGTTCTCGTATCCAGTAATCCCGTATCTGGTTCCGTGTTCCATGCGTCTTGTTTCCTGGTTCCTGTCACAGTGAGTCTTGTTGTTCCAGTTTTAAGTTTAGTTTTTCTCCATTTTTTGGAGCTCTTTAGTTCTAGTTATATTGCTGTTTCTGTTCACGTTTTTCCCCCTCGTGGGTTGTTATTTTGTTCTTTCTTTAATAAAGAGAGATTTTTCAGTTTAACGCTGTCTGCGTCTGGGTTTGTTTTCCCGTGATACCTGACAGAACGAACTGACTGCTTCGAACCCAGCTGGCAGCCTTTTTTTTCTCTCTCTCTGTCCTTTTCCCTTTTTTTTTCCTCACAGACGCAATCATGGTGAGTGGTGACATTCTACGGAGGCTGACATGCTCAGCTACGTGGGGCCATTTCTTCCCCAAGAGGGACAGACCCTCCTTCAGTACGCAATGGGGGTGCAGCAGAAGGTTGTGGCTAAGCCCCTCGTCGGCGCATACTTGCTGGCCGGCCTCCAATTCCCACCACCACTACAGGAGCGCAACCGGCTGGTCATCTTGCCCTTCTGGGAACTGGTGCGCGAGTTGCACCGTCGGTTGCTCCTCCCGCTGGTCTTCCCATTCCGTCCCGTTCCTGTCAGGGTCCAGCCGCTGGGGGTCTGTCCTTGGGCTATATCTCCATGTCTCCCTCCCTGGGTCCGCTTCGACGTCCCCGGTCCCTGTCTCCGTCCCTGGGTCCGCTTCGGCGTCCCCGGTCCCTGTCTCCGTCCCTGGGTCCGCTTCAGCGTCCCCGGTCCCTGTCTCCATCCCTGGGTCCGCTTCGGCGTCCCTGTCTCTGTCCCTGTCTCTGTGCCTGCTCCCAGGTCGGTTCCAGTGCCTGCTCCCAGGTCGGCTCCTGTGGTGGTTCGTCCTGGCCATGTTTCGATGACGGGGCGTCCCCTTAGGCCCGGCCCTCCAGCTATGGGTCCCACGTCTCGGTTCCTGCGCCCGCAACCTGTGGCAGCAGCTCCCCCTGCTGGTCGTCTCCATTCGTGGCCGGCTACTTCCACCATACCTCTGCCGGCCTGGAACGCTGCTCCGAGACCTGGCCCCTGGGGTCCTGGGGATTCCCCGGTGTGGGCTCCACCGGGCCATCTGTCCTTGGTCCTCCTCCTGTGCTCCCTCCACCTGTTAATCCTGTGTTTTTGATTTCCGTTTTAAAGCCCGCATTACTTAATGTTCTCCCCATCTTGTGTCATGTCTTGTTCCTGTCCTGTGTTGTCCTCCAGTCCCTGTCATGTAGTTTAATCTGTTCGGTCTGTCTTGTCTGCCTATTTTGTCTTGGTCCTGTCTGCCTGCTGGTCCTGTTTGCTCTGGTCTGTCTGTCCTGCCCGGTCTGGTCAGACTGCCTGGTCTGTCCAACAGGGCTTCCTGCTTGGACCGTCGGGTCTTCCTGCTCGGCCCTTCTTGTCTGTTCTGTCTTGTCGTTCTGTCTGTCTGAGTGAACTGTTTTGTCTTTTTCGTCTGTTTTGGGATGCCCGATGTGCGTCCCTTTGGGGGAGGGAGTTATGTCAGGGTCCTGGCTTCCTGTTGTGAATCTTCTAGATTATCTTGTCAGGATCCTGACATGCCCTGTGTTTAGTGTCAGTGCATGTTGTTTAGATCCTGACTCCTTCTTGTCTTGGTTCTTGTTTATTGGAGTCGGGATCTGAACGCACACTCTGGGTCTTGTTTCTTGTGGAAGCACGTGGCCTCTGTTTTGTTTACATTCGCCATGTGCTCTCTGGTCATGCGTCTTGTCCCCGCCCCCTTGTTCTCTTGTCTCGTTTGCGCTCATTTCGCGCACCTGTTCCTCGTTGTCCGTGTGTTTTTAATGCCCCCGTGTTCTCTGTCTCTTGTCGGTTCGTTCTCGTATCCAGTAATCCCGTATCTGGTTTCATGTTCCATGCATCTTGTTTCCTGGTTCCTGTCACAGTGAGTCTTGTCGCGTTCTTGTCTGGTCGTGTTTTCTCATCCTGTGTTTGTGCCCTGTCATTTCCCCATGATACCTGACAGGAGGCTCCCGTATCGCCTCCTCTGAATCACCAGAGGATAATAATAATATTAGTTCTCAATCAGACTACTTTAGACTCCCATAGGGCCACATTCCCGGGACTGATTACCTTTACACGTGTTTCCTGTTTGTATGCACTATATGAGTCTCATGTGAACTCATGCTCATCGCGAAGTCTTGTTTTGCCATGGCTAACATTTCTGAGTGGTCATCCCTGTTTTTTGGATTACCCATTGTTACCTTGGATTGTGTATTCTGTTTTGATTGTTTGCTGCCTGCCCCAACCCTTTGGTTCGTTTACTCTACTCTGATTGTTCGCTGCCTGCCTCGACCCTTGCCTGCTTACTGTTTTCTGGTTTGCCTTGCCCTTGCTGTATGTGTTTGCCGTTGCCTGAACCTGCCTGTTTTGTTGATTCTCAATAAACTGCTGCAAATGGATCCTACCGCCTCAGTCCCTTACAGATGTTAAGAGCTTTGAGGGACTTTTACACAGCATCTTAATATTCAGCAAGTAATAACTGAAGTTTAAGAAGACACAATATAAAGAATCAAGTGTGTGTAAACTTTTCAACATTTAAATGAAATTGGAAACACCAATATAACTTTGTGTAAGGGGGCTGAGGCAGAAGCTGAAGCAGGATCCAGTTGCGGATGTTTATTGGGGTTATCCATAATCAAAGTCGAAAGTACAGGCAAAGGGTCGTAATACACATAGACAGTCCAACCATGCAACACAACAAAAGGGAGAGACGTAAATCAGAGGTCGTAAATCCAGGCAGAGAATCAATATCTAAACAAACAGTCCGATCCAGGTGTCAAACAAAGGGGCTAGGCAAAAATCAGAAAACGAGAACCAAACAATAGGTAACACAGGAAAGCAGGCAGTAAAAGAGAATGCTTAGTAGTCAGGTGTTAAGCTGGCAATACTTCGCAACGTGGCCATGTGGCAGCAAGGTTTATATAGCTGCCAAACATTAAGTAAGTTCATAGTTCAAAGTTCAGAGTTCAGCAGAGGGAGCATGAGCAGTCAGTATTCCGGTGAGGGCTCCCTCTGCTGGCGTGATGTTACACTTTGTAAACATTTTTTTTTTTGTATAGGCCATAGATCTAATGAATAAGTAGAGCTCTTCATTAGCTTGAAATCAATTTCAAATAGACTACAACCTGTTTTTCTTTTACCAGTCTGTACAGCAGAGAGATCTGCATAACTGTAAGATATCATGCTGTTTTATTGCTGTTGATGGACTCTTTGCATGTTTTTGATGTGCTCTGTATTTTCAATTATTCTACAGATGTTACAGAAAATGGAACACATAAAAGATAGCATTTACAGAAGACTCCATTGATGAATGGTCAACAGAACTGAGAAACAACACCTTTCAAACATGTCAGATTATAGTTACATTTTAAAGTTATTTCATTTATGGGATAAAGACACTGTCATCACTGATTACCAGTTTATTTTTGAATGAACGTTGTATACAAGAGGGTGCAATGTGCATAAAATTGTAAACTAAACAGTGAAGTGACATGTAGGCCAAGTATGGTGACTTGTAATCTGGGTCACCCAGAAACAGTGGGAATATGATGGATTTATTAATATTCCAATTATCTCAGTAATTAGGCTAATTTTAATTAATTTAATTTGGCTCTAACTACAGTCTTACAGACTTTACTATTTCACAATTTTTTCTTATATTCTTTATTCATTATGCAATGTCCAGATGTTCATGGTATTATTGCAAATTCCTTATGTATACTATTCTCCTGTTCTGTAACATTTTATCTTCTTTCTAATCTCCATATAAACTATACATATAAACTACATATAACCAGCATGTCTTGCCTAATATGATACCTGTCATTGTGTATGAAGATGATTCTTGTGGAGAGAATTCTCTGTTTAGAAGGAATCTTTGCTCCTGGATATGACAACTCTTTTCCGGCTGAGACTAAGACGTTTTTTTTTCTCTAAATGTATTTTCTTTATTAAAATACTTTTTCTGACAGCACAAGAACAGTGTCATAGCTTCCTTTCTTTCTTTACCAATCTTTTAGTTTATCTGTCATATCTGTTCACAAACATACTTGATATAGACTTTCTGATGTTCATTTTACATTTATGCATCTGTCAGACACCCTTATGTCAGTCAACTGAAAATCAAACCCAGAATTTAGCTCAGCTTTCACAAACACTGTCCACACTGTTCCGGTCAGTAAAATTATTTAACTTTCCACAATATGAATCTGACATGACATTTGTAACAGTCACAGATCGCTGGACGGGGAAAACGTACATTTATTTCGCATCAAAGACGAGCCAGAAAACAAACAAATGAATCCATGCGCTTTTTCCGTCTTCTGCAATCGACCGCTATAAAGTCCTCTTTCCCCGTCCTGTCCGTGCTCCGCACCTCGACCTCTTTTCTCTCCACCAGCAGCGCCGCTTTCCACAGTCGTCTCTGCTCTGGTGGGTGTGGTCATGGTGACGTCACTGATCATTGTTTATGATCTAGAAGAGGAGTTAAAGCAACACCAGTGCCTGGATATCTACAAAGTGTAAATTCTGTTTTGCAATAAATCACAAATTATAAAGTGATAGAACTGCCAGATAAAAGGCAATGACTAAGAAAATCAAATAAAAAAGACCATTTTGATCACTCACTCACACAAACACACACTCACACAAACACACTAAACATTATTTGAATAAATACAAACATGTTTGCACTTTTAAACCAGATCTATCAGGTCTGTCTGGTTTAATTGTAAGAGGAACAAACTTTTTTGTCACTTTTCTAAAGCAGCGGTTTTATCATGTTGATTTACAGAAAGTTAAACTAAAGGAGAGAAATCAAACTCCAGTTGGATTATTGTGTCTTTTTGTGGACAAAATACAACTGTTTGATTGAAGGGATGATGAGACAAACTATGATCATACACGTATTTAAGAGGTACGTATTTAAACTAACCCTAACCCTAACTTTGAGGGCACCTTTGATCACATTTTGTTATTGTGATTATTTGGGCCATTTGGCTCACACCTTCACAAACAGGAAGAGTGGATTGGATCTTAGGCACAATCACAATGTAAATGCATCTAACTCTAGTTAAAACATACACAGTCCTCTTCAATACTCCAGTAAACAGAAACATAATCAAGTGCTAGAATTGCAGTAAAGTGGTGGCTGTACTGTAGTTTAATGACTTAAATAAAAACTTTTCTTTAAATGTAACTGAATGCAAAAAGTTTGTCTATATCTTCTGTGCTCATCATACTCTTCTTGCTGACTCAGCTGTTTGTCGGGCATATTATAACTCTGTTTATGTAACTATAAGAAATTGTGGTGAATATCACATTTGAAATAGTGTGGCATGGTTATGTAGATGTAGTAGTTATTAAGGCTGTATGTTCTGGTCTGAGAGTGACCTCAAGTGATCATATTGAGAATCACATTCAGAAAAAGTCACAATGTGATTGTACTTATAGGAGTAAACGCAGCGTAATAGATCTGCTTGCTGCATATAATTTTGTTAATATTTGTCTATTTCTATGACTTTGACTAGTGACAATGCGAACCAAAAAGTAAAAAAGTCTTTCTTAGTCGCTTGGGTGCATTTCTAACATTTGCAAACCTGTACATTTCTCGAAACAGTTTGTACAAACGACACCACGCAATGTATTAACTGCAAAAGCCTGTAACTTGTTTAAAACCTTTAGTTAATCTTCCAAAAGTAAATCCAAGTTCATGACAAATCCATCATTGTTCACAAACTAATTCTTAGCTGTGTTGTCAATATAACAATGAATTCAGTCAGTGTTTCCTGATGTAAACTATGGCTACGGTTTTGATGATGTCGTATGGCATATATCAGCTTCAACAACACAAAATTATTACTGTAATGAGATTACTGAATTGATTACAAGAAACGAGCATTAGAAATTTGTTCAAAAGAATAAAAAAATCATCTAGTCACGCTTTTCTGACGTGACTAGATGATATGGAGGTTGTAGAGAATTGTACTGTTGTGAGAAGTAAATAAATATATAAACTGTATTTAAATTGTATTATTTACAGATTACAATTGTAGCTCTAAAGCAAACAAAAAAACAAACCAAAAATACACATATTAATACAGAACTGAGCAACTGGGATGTGCAGCACTGCACCAGCAGTCTTAGATATACAGATCTTTGTTTTTCATGTTGTATGCAGAAATCTATACAATAAAAACACATTTTGTGTTGTTGAAAAATGTAATGAGTTATTTCGGGAATACTTCACAATAGGTTAACATTAAGTGATGCATTAGTTTACGTGAACTAACAAAGAACTGTGTGTTTTCTACAGCATTACAAATATATAGTTTGTTATTTTTAAAGTTTACCGCTGGATTACTAATAATAATAATTTAAAATAACAATTGCGTTAATAATGTTAATGTATGTTATAAAACACAGTTCTGGTCCTTGATGATGAGCTGGCAATAGCTTTGGTTTATTCACAAATAATTTCACAGATATGATGCATGTGAAATGAACATGCCCCTAGTTTTCTGAATAATTGTTGAACCCAAGTTAGATGGTCTTCAGAAGAAAGTCTTCAGAAGAAAGTCTTCAGAAGAAAGTCTTCAGAAGATAGTCTCAGGTCTTGAACTGATCAGAGTCGCTGTTGGTTTTAAAGCGCCTTTAAAAACTTTTGAACTTTTACATTCATAATCACTTTATCAAGTCGGGTTACACGTGTGACTGTACAGATGATGAGCTGCATAGTTATTTTATGTCTCTGCTTTCTACATGGTAAGTAAAAAGTGTTTTCTTAGTGCCTGACGTTCGTCAATAAATTACAAACTGTTGCTTATCTAAATCAGACAGATTAGTTGACACCGATTCTGTCATTATTAACTAATGCTCGTGTAAAAGATGATCAGTCAATACGCTTTTTATTTGATTCTGCACGAAACGCGAAAAACTTTTTATAATGACGGTTCATAGAAATCGTCACGTCATGTTTTAACAACAGGATCATCGTAGACTCGATGTCTCTTTCTCTCTTGGGACATTTCCGTGGTGCTTTCATGGCTACGGGAGGCATTTTGAGCTGCTAGAGTCAGTACCGCAGGTCCTTACTGGCTTTAGCTTTCATAGCTCGTTTTCCAACGCATAGCTAGAAACTCATGCATCAGTAAGTGGACACAATGTCCAAAGGAAAGGAAACGTCTCGGTTACATATTTAACCCTCGTTCCCTGAAGGAGGCAATTGTCAGCAAATATGTGTGGAAACAAAGAGAAGTAATAATACTGCTGGTTTATTGATTCACAAACAACATACAGCAGTAAAACATCAGCAAGTGAATCAGCGTGGTTGTGTGTGTGTCGAACAAAACAACAAAACAACAAAACAACACTGTTTCTTCATGTGTAGTTTTACCTTAAAGTGTGATAATCCAGAGCTGAACTAAACAGACAATTAGAGCACCTACTCATGATAAATGTGTCATTTTCTCAAAGATGATCAGGAATGCTAACTATTCATCAATTCAATAATGCATGATTTTGATCTGACAATTTCATAATCTTGAAAAACTTTCTAAAGGAGTTACATTTCTGTTGTTGTGTTCCACAGAAAGAATAACAGCATGCAGTAAATAGTGCAAGAATTGTGTTTCTGCAGTAGTAACTTGTAACTTGCCATTAAAAATGGCTGTATAAACACATGGATTTTGAATTGGGCATATAACTGCAGAAGCAACTAATCTTGACTCTGTTCTCCAGGTGTGTTTAGCTGTAAAACAGATGAAGTGAAGCCAGTGTCAGTGATGGAGGGGAAGCCTCTTACTTTAAACACTGGTGTTAGTGACTTAAAAGAAAAAGATCAGATCATTTGGTTTCATGGATCTAATGAAACAATAATAGCTCAAGTAAGAGAAAACAAGGCTGTTGCTAAACCTGGACAAGGAGTGGACAAGGCAACTGAAGATTTCAACATCAAGAGCACCAGGACTGAAGACTCTGGATTGTATTCCCTACAGAAGATCATCAACGGAAAAGTATCATGTGAGAAATTCAAAGTTACAGTCCATGGTGAGTGAATTCCTAAAAATAATGTTTCATTAGCCATTTAGGATTCTTTTTGATAGTTATAGTAATTCAGAGATCATATGTAACAGTGTTGTGACAGAGAGAATAAAGGTGTTTTCTATTTGGAGACAGAGATGTGATGACAAAATGATGGAGAGAACCAAAACAAATAATAAAAAATATTGAAACACCAATATTTTAGTTGCATTGTTTTTAAATCCATGTAACCAGTTAATAACGTTTTGTAAATTTTGTTCCAGAACTACTTCTGTTTTAGAGACCATTTAAATAACTCAAGTTCATTGTCTGCGCAGTGAATTCTTACTGAACAAATATATAGTGTTTCTGCTCAGAATAAACGAAAGTGAAAAATATTCTAATTGCTGATTAATAAAGATGTGCCATTCACAGGTTGCCCTATGTGATAAATGTCCAGTGTTCAGCACAGGTACAAGAACCTCATGACACATGAATTGCTTGGCGATCAGGAACCACTGTGGGCCAGTGAGCTGTGGTTAATGGACTTGACTGCATTTGTCCCTTTCAGATGAGTCAGTAAGGAGTAAAGAAAGCATTTTGGTTCCTGCTAGAGAATGACGGGTTGATATCTTTAGTGATAACATGGTTCAGGCATTCAAGAACTCTACAAAGCAGATCTATTCTTTAAAGTGTGTTTTCAGCATGTTTCTCTCCACATGGTGAAGAACAGTCAAAAATAACCATGGCGTTACTAGAGTAAAAGTGTAATAACCATGGTTTTTGGTGGTTTGATAAACATTTATATTATCATAGTTTCTTTACAAATATCATAATTAAAATATGGTTACTTTAGTGAGACTATGGTAAATTTGTGGTTTTCTAGAATAATCAAGGTTGAACTACAGTTACTGTAGTATACTGTAGATGGTTAATTTAGCAGGATTCATTCTGTCCATATAGAGTTGTGTTGTTGTGGCAAGTTCTGTAGGACTTAAATGTCAGAAAAAGCACAAAAGGTTGTGACGCCAAGCCGAACTCCAGCCAAAACAGCAGTCAATTCCAAGAAAACAACCAGTTCAGGCAGTGGCCAAGACCAGAGGGGCAGTTGGGCAGGCAAAAGTCAAGAGCCAGAACCACGGTGCAGCCAGAATCAGATCAGCAGGCAGAGGAACAGTTGGGCAGGCAGAGGTAAAAGGCTGAGCATTTGGGTGTAGGGAATTGTAGTACACCTATCAGTGTACATTTAACACAGTTCAGGGAAGCCAGGCAGGGTCAGAAACCAGAGAGCCTACCGCACAAACATCAGAGCTCAAGGAGGAGATAGAATCATAATCCAGGGACCTAGAAGAAAGTGGGTGTCAGGGAGGGCAGTCTAAGATGGTAGCTGACTGACAGGGTGGTAATCCACAGAGCTGAAATAAGTAGAGACAAATAGTAACAGGGACACTGAGGGAGTGCAGAGAGAATGTTTATATAATAGTAACGAAAAGAGAGGTGAGATCAGAATAAGTTTTCTCTGGGTATAATATGCTAGTAGCTTTGCAACATTGTTCACTTATGTTGTTTACAAACTCCTCATCATCTACTTACCCTCATGTTATCCTAGTTTGTTTCTTCCACTGAAACCCAAACCAAGATATCTAGAAAAATAGTGCATTGCTGCATGTCTATTAAATGAATGTGAATAGGATCCAGAATTTTGATTCCATCATAATTCATTCCACCATAAAATTGATCCAAATGACTCTAGTGTGTTAATAAGTAACATGCACGTTTATATATATACATAATATATAATACAATTTATGAAAATGCTTATAACAAGTAATTGCAATAACATACTGTTATGCAACTTCTTTCTTTAGATTCTTTGGCTCATGCCGAGTTCTACGATACCATTGGTTTTAATCTGTCTCTGGAGCTGGATTGTCAGGATAACAGCACCTACAGCTGTGTGGTGTCCAATTCATTCACCAACCAAACAAAGCATGTTAACATTAGTGATCTCTGTCAATAACATCCAGGTATGATAATTAATAAGATGATTTTTTAATGATAGCTTTGTCCCTCTCTCTTTATGAAAGAATGTGCTAGAATTCTCTAAAGTCACATGTAAGTGGGTGGTAGGAGGTTGCATTGACAGTGTTGACCAAGACAAGTTCCCTAAACACAATCTCAGAATTATTTTTATATGTTGTTGTTTTTACATAATAAAATAGGTAACAAGGGTCATACTGGCTTGATATTGCATCACAATGGTAAAACAGTGTGTAAATGTGCAGGGCAACATAGCCAAAGCACATGTGCACAGGACATCAATTCTTGAACAGTACATGAAGGTTTGGGTCATAAATATTATTAATGTGACCACACAGTCTAGGAAGTTTATGTATCAATTTTGCATTATGTATCTCTTGTGCTTTCAGCTCTGATCTCAGATCTGCCTGTTACTGTTCAAGGATTATCAGGAATGCTAACTATTTGCTAACTAACAAAATTCAATTATGCCTGATTTTGATCTGAAGATTTTTGAGTCTTGAACTTGAACTGTTTTCCATTTTCTTTAGTTGTGATGTTTGAGTCGAGATGCATACATTCCTAATTTATATTATATATAGTAGATCTGTTGGACTGACTCTGTAAGATTCACTGTAGTTTCATTGTGTTTCGGTTAAAGTCAGGCGTGGAATGAGCAGTTATTGATCACTGTCTCTCTTTCTCTATTACAGAACCTGAAATGTCTGGACTGTGGTACGTGGTGCTGATTGTAGGGGGAGCTGTGCTGTGTCTGTTTGTGGCTGTTTTATTGTACATAAAGTGTAGACGAAGGGGTAAGTACTAATTACTCTATAATGTAGATGTGCAAAAGTCTGTACACAAACAGCAAAGAAGTTGCATTTATTTTATCTTTTACCCAAGATGATTTGACTATTTACTGATTGTAAAGCAGTGATTCACAGCTGATGGTCTGTCCTAACACAGTTAAGGAGAAAAGGAAAAGCAATGTTAACTACAAATAATTAACTATAATTAACTATAAAAATACTTATTACAAGGAAAGCAAAATAAAATAGGCAGATATTCTACATGGTCTTAAGCTTTGGGAAAAAATGGGAAAAATGGTTTCAATGTTTTACTGTTGACATTCTACACACTGACATTGCTGCATCGTGTGTAGAAAGCAGAAGATTGTCAACATGCCAGTGAAATGTAACAGATAAAGTGAGAACATAACAAACAACAATATAAAGAACAGAAAAAAGATTAACAGAATTTTGTCTTAACAGAGAGAAAATAGTTTTACTGTAGCTTTATTCTGTTTGGGCAGTTAAAGATTTTGCTAAATCAGGTTTAAGTCTAAAAAGTCTAAATCCTAAAACCTTGGAGATCTTAAAGGCCTGATGAGACTATTGACAGATAATCCAATTCAAAAGTTACACACTCTTAGTTCTTAACATCATCTCAACCATCAATTAATGTTTGTATTTAAATAAACACCAATATAACTTTTTTGCACGGATCAAAGTTCTGTTGAAGAAATAGAGCTAAGAGAATGTAAGACTGAAATCTTCTACATTCAGTCTTTTTGCATTTTAATAGCACAAATCTAAATTTCAGATAGCTGATCAAATTACAATCTGTTTTTCTTTTACCAGTCATGCCTGTTCAGCAGGGAGATCTACACAACTGTAAGATATCATACAGTTTTATTGCTGAATAAAATCTTTGCGTGTTTATTTGTAGGTGTTTTTTGATTTCTGTATTTTCAAACATTCCACAGAAAACGGACCTTGAGGAGTCAGAGTCACAGAAGAGAGAATTTACAGGAGACGCCGCTGATGAATTGTCACCAGACCTGAAAAACAATTGTTACATGCAAAGATGTATTTATTGTTGTAACAATTGTGTGTTGCACTGTAGTCTGGTTGCTTTCTGTTTACCTCTGTGTCTCCTGTTCTCCTCTGGCTCCTCCCACACTTTTACTCAGGCAGGTAGCTGATTGCACCCACAGCTTCACCTGCTTACCAACCAGGAGAGAAGCAGCATTAAAGCAGAGCACAACACTTCACTGACAAGAATCTTTCTTCAAAGCTTGATCTGCCCTGGCCAGCTGGTGAAGCTGTGGTGCAACCTTTGTGGAATTGTATGACTGTTTGCATTTTCTTCCTCTTTTGTTTCAAATGCGGTTGCTTTAGTTGCTAACTATTGAATGTATTAGTTCAGAGCATCATTGTCTAGTTGCTCTTTCTGCTAAATATTTGAGCCTTAAAGCGCTGTTGCTTTACTGTTACCTGCCCCAGTCTACAATTTTGCAATTGTACAGCTACCTTATTTCTTTGTTTTTCAACTTAAGCTGTTATTATATTTGTTTTTGTTGTTGTATTGCTTAATTATTTGGAAACTGTAGGAAGGCAGGCACCCTTTTTGTGTAATCCCGTTTTCTCCTGCTTTGTGGTTAGAAAGGCAGTGAGTTTACATCTGTTGAGGGTTTTCTTTGAGAGATTTGGTAAGACGTTAACCACCCAGGGTATGTTAAACTTTTGTTGATTTTGGTCCAGCCCTTCTGAAGTCTCTCAATAAATGAAGTCTTTAACAGATTTATTAAAAAGGAACCGGGTGTTGTTGTGGTGCTGTGGCAGGACCCAGACAAATGCTCTTAAAACCCTTAACTTTGTTACGTTCTGCTAAAACTACCCCTTTTTTCAAACATGTCAGATTACATTTTAAAGTTATTTCATTTATGGGATAAAGACACTGTCATCACTGATCACCAGTTTATTTTTGAATGTATGTTGTCCACAAGATTGTGCAATGTGCATGTAATTGTATAAAAAACATTGCAGCTAATAACACATGCTGTTTTTTTCAGAAATGTAGAATTTGGTTGACAACTTTCCTAACCAGAAGGTTTTTCAAAGTTACTAATAAAGAGAATGTTATTTTAATCTTATAGTTATGTTTTAATTTGGCTAGTAAAACATTTTTTTAAAAAATTGAAATCGTGAATTGGTCAAGCGTTTTTTAGCATTTTCTGGTAAAGCCCTACCAGCATTATGTTGTGTTTTGAATGCTGGTGTTATAAGAAGACTTCCTAACTAGAATAACCAGCTAGACTTTAGGGTGAACCACCATCAACCAGCTTCAAAGCCACGGTCAGCAGAGGAGGAGGACACAGGATCTGTGAGGGGCGGTTGTATATTTTATGGCTGTCTGCAACAGACTGGAAAATTGTGACAATAATGCAATAAATTGATGCAATACTTATTCATCACCAGCAGAGGATGCTATTTGAACAAAGTAGCTAATATTAACAAAACAGAAATTCTTATTAAAATTGACACAAACATGACAAAGGTTGTAAATACTTTTGTACATGTGTTCTTTTTCGTTTTCGATTCTTAATAAATTTGCAAAGATTTCAAACAAACTTCTTTCACATTGTCATTATGGGGTATTGTTTTTTGTGGAAAATAATGAATTTGATCCATTTTGGAATAAGGCTGTAACGTAACAAAATGTGAAAAAGGTGAAGTGCTGTTTCCAGATGTACTGTAATGTTTAGTTACAACTTACAACAAAATGAACTTTAGTAGCCATGCATATCCCCTATAGACTTTAAGACCATAAGACTTTGTTATTCAACATCGTCTAATACACGGCATGGGTTTAGAGAGAAACCATTCCTAACTAGTGTTGGCATGTTGACATTGTCCCCTCTTTAGTAATATTCTCATCTTTTTGGATCTTCAGATGCTGACCTTTATTATGCTCACCAGACTCTCTAAACTGAGTCCAACTGCTGTGGCACAGAGACTAGACAGGCTAGTGGAACCACTTAATGTTATTTAAACATATCCAGTCATCAAGAATATACAGATCATACTGGGATAATTTGAATATGTGTTTACTTAATTTTGCCTTCATATTTTAATTCATCGTAGGAATTTGTTTCAGAATTTTATTTTACACAGTATATTGACACAATAAGAATTGAATAGAAAATTAATTTATAAAAACAACCCTGATCAAAAGCTGTGTGATGTTATCTTGATTGTACCCTGTTATCAATAACTGTTTTTATGTTTTGTGATAGTTGTTCATGAATCCCGTATTTGTGCTGATTTCTTAAACTGTCCACTGGCCTTCAAACATTCTTTGCTTTTCCATCTTCTGCACATTTGACACCTTTCCAAAAAGCTCCACTGCACTGGGCAATTAATAAACAGCTATGTGGTTTAACCCTTTAGTGTTTGTTTCCTCACTTTGGCTTTTGGTTTCAACCTCAAAAGGAAACTGTGCTGTGGATTGTTTTGTGCACAGAGAGAAAAGTGCCTTAACTAACTTTTTAAAGGGTGTTTAAACCTTCATACTGATGCAGAAGATAAACCTTCAACTATTTCTGTACATCCATATGATGACGTTGCAAAAATTTATAAAATGAAACAAACCAGGCCCACAAGGCAACACTCAATTTAACAGAGTAAACTGGGGTCTGTGTCCAAGGAGCCTTTGGACTGAGAAAGTGTTTTCTTTTCAGTCTAAAATTTAAGACTAAAATTTTTTTAGGTCAGTGTATTTGGTACGCGCACTAAGGATGTGGTTTTTGTGGGCATCTACACCACTGCTGGTGCATGAGAGAGCTATATTTGGTGTGTGTGTGTGTGTGTGTGTGTGTAGTAGGTATTTTCCACATGCACACACACACACAGACACCATAAACCACTTTAGACCTTCACCTACATTTAACCATGTTAAGGACAATGTTTGTCAGTCACTGTTTTGCTTCAGTTCAGCTTATTCTGTATGGTAAGTCATTTTACAGATGATGGTCAGTTGTTTTCTGTTGTTCTTTATTTATTTAGTTCTTTTTATTTAGATTTATTAAACATCTCATGTTTTTAGGTGTGTTTGGTGCTGAGACAGAAGAAATGAAGAGAGTATATGTGATGGAAGGAGATTATCTTACTCTACACACTGGTTTTACTAAAATAAAGGAAGATGTACAGATACTGTGGATGTTTGGAACCAAGAATCCAGATACTCTGATAGCTGAAATCTTTAAGCTGAGGATCTACATACATGATGATAATGTGAGTGTAATGAAAGACAGCCTGCAGGTGAACAATCAGACTGGATCTCTCTCCATCAGAAACATCACAGCCCTTCACTCTGGATTCTATAAAGCACAAATTATCAACACAACGACCAAATACAAAAGATTTAATGTTACAGTTTATGGTGAGTTATGCTATAAAGTTCAGTCCCTTATGTGCTTCCTTTATTTGTCTGAGTAACTTCCTCTTATTGGCAAAATATATATTATATTTTGCTTTTGATGTATTGGCCATTCACAGTCCAATAAAGTTTTGTTGCCATAAGCGATGAACTGAACTAAATATGTAATTGCTAATGAATTACTAATGATATGATGAGATAAAAGATATCTAGAAAAATAGTGCATTGCTGCATGTCTATTAAATGGATGTGAATAGGATCCAGAATTTTGATTCCATCATAAAATTGATCCAAACGACTCTAGTGTGTTAATAAGTAACATGCACATTTATATATATATACATAGTATATAATACAATTTATGAAAATGCTTATAACAAGTAATTGCAGTAACATACTGTTATGCAACTTCTTTCTTTAGATTCTTTGGCTCATGCCGAGTTCTACAATACCTAATTTGTCATAATCAATGCTACTTCCTGTTGGCCATTTAAAATTTGTTATCGAACCTACTTTTTTGAACTCCTACTGTGTTTGTCTGATTTGCACGAAATTAGGTATACATCATCTACAGACATTCCTGCCAAAAAGATGTTTGATCAGCCAGTCAGTGCGTACAGCACATCAACGAACGATGCATGCAAAAATAGATATAAGACTGTATGTTGGCAACTCTTTGGTATACAAAACATTGTAGGTGTCATTGTCACAACATCCTGACCATATTAAAACAAAATTGGTGACAGATCCACTTAATAGCCAAAAATTATGAATCACTTTATTGAGTTGTAATGGGTTTTACCTGTTTTCTTAAATAACTATTTCTAGTCTTCTGTTTCTTAATCTCATTAATCAAGCATCAAATGCTTCTCTTAGTGCCATTGATGGGCTTGAACCCCGTAATTGTCACACAGCTGCACCTTCCTGCATTTAATTTTAAACTAAGTCAATAAGTTAAAACTAAACTATGTTTTATATTAATCTTTTGTGCTGTTCAGCTCATCTGCCTATTCCTGTCATTTCCGGAGACTATTCTCAAAAGTCACTGGAAAGATCATCATTTTCAAAATGTTTGGTGCACTGTTGGGTGAACATGTCAGATGGGATGCTGTCCTGGTTCAAAAACAACATCCGTCTCTCTGATTCTACCACT
>JAZGTH010000272.1:0-30335 GCA_036877525.1 Chromobotia macracanthus | reverse complement strand
ATTTTCTGTCTCGTCTTATTTAATGCCCCCTTATTTTCTGTCTCGTCTTATTTAATGCCCCGTGTTTTCTGTCTTGTGTTATTTAATGTCCTCGTGTTCTCTGTCTCGTGTTGTTAATGCCCCCGTGTTTTCTGTCTCGTCTTATTTAATGCCCCGTGTTTTCTGTCTCGTGTTATTTAATGCCCCTGTGTTCTCTGTCTCGTGTTGTTAATGCCCCCGTGTTTTCTGTCTCGTCTTATTTAATGCCCCTGTGTATTCTGTCTCGTGTTATTTAATGCCCCCTTGTTTTCTGTCTCGTCTTACTTAATGCCCCGTGTTTTCTGTCTCGTGTTATTTAATGTCCTTGTGTTCTCTGTCTCGTGTTATTTAATGCCCCCTTCTTTTCTGTCTCGTCTTATTTAATACCCCTGTGTTTTCTGTCTCGTCTTATTTAATGCCCCCTTGTTCTGTCTCGTGTTATTTAATGTCCCGTGTTCTCTGTCTCGTGTTATTTAATGCCCCGTGTTTCTGTCTTGTGTTATTTAATGCCCCCTTGTTCTCTGTCTGTGTGTTATTTAATGCCCCCGTGTTCTCTGTCTCTGTGTTATTTAATGCCCCTTGTTTTCTGTCTCTGTCTTATTTAATGCCCTCGTGTTTTCTGTCTGTGTGTTATTTAATGTCCCGTGTTTTCTGTCTCGTCTTATTTAATGTCCCCGTGTTCTCTGTCTGTGTGTTATTTAATGTCCTCGTGTTCTCTGTATGTGTTATTTAATGTCCTCGTGTTCTCTGTCTCGTGTTATTTAATGCCCCCGTGTTCTCTGTCTCGTCTTATTTATTGCCCTCTTGTTTTCTGTCTCGTCTTATTTAAAGCCCTGTTTTCTGTCTGTGTGTTATTAAATGTCCTTGTGTTTTCTGTCTTGTGTTATTTAATGTCCTTGTGTTCTCTGTCTGTGTGTTATTTAATGTCCTCGTGTTCTCTGTCTCGTGTTATTTAATGTCCTCGTGTTCTCTGTCTCGTGTTATTTAATGTCCTCGTGTTTTCTGTCTGTGTGTTATATAATGTCCTCATGTTCTCTGTCTGTGTGTTATTTAATGTCCTCGTGTTTTCTGTCTCGTGTTGTTTAATGTCCTCGTGTTCTCTGTCTCGTGTTGTTAATGCCCCCGTGTTTTCTGTCTCGTCTTATTTAATGCCCAGTGTTTTCTGTCTCGTGTTATTTAATGCCCCTGTGTTCTCTGTCTCGTGTTATTTAATGCCCCCGGTTTCTGTCTCGTGTTATTTAATGCCCCCTTCTTTTCTGTCTCGTCTTATTTAATGCCCCTGTGTTTTCTGTCTCGTGTTATTTAATGCCCCCTTGTTTTCTGTCTCTGTGTTATTTAATGTCCCCGTGTTCTCTGTCTCGTGTGTTACTTAATGCCCTCATGTTCTCTGTCTGTGTGTTATTTAATGCCCCCGTTTTCTCTGTCTCGTCTTATTTAATGCCCCATGTTTTCTGTCTGTGTGTTATTTAATGTCCTCGTGTTCTCTGTCTCGTGTTATTTAATGTCCTCGTGTTTTCTGTCTGTGTGTTATTTAATGTCCTCGTGTTTTCTGTCTGTGTGTTATTTAATGTCCTCGTGTTCTCTGTCTGTGTGTTATTTAATGTCCTCGTGTTCTCTGTCTCGTGTTATTTAATGTCCTCGTGTTCTCTGTCTGTGTGTTATTTAATGTCCTCGTGTTCTCTGTCTGTGTGTTATTTAATGTCCTCGTGTTCTCTGTCTCGTTGATTTAATGTCCTCGTGTTTTCTGTCTGTGTGTTATTTAATGTCCTCGTGTTTTCTGTCTGTGTGTTATTTAATGTCCTCGTGTTCTCTGTCTCGTTGATTTAATGTCCTCGTGTTCTCTGTCTGTGTGTTATTTAATGTCCTCGTGTTCTCTGTCTGTGTGTTATTTAATGTCCTCGTGTTCTCTGTCTCGTTGATTTAATGTCCTCGTGTTTTCTGTCTGTGTGTTATATAATGTCCTCGTGTTCTCTGTCTCATGTTGTTTAATGTCCCTGTGTTTTCTGTCTCGTGTTATTTAATGTCCTCGTGTTTTCTGCCTGTGTGTTATTTAATGTCCTCGTGTTTTCTGTCTCGTGTTATTTAATGCCCCCTTGTTTTCTGTTTCGTCTTATTTAATGCCCCGTGTTTTCTGTCTGTGTGTTATTTAATGTCCTCGTGTTCTCTGTCTGTGTGTTATTTAATGTCCTCGTGTTTTCTGTCTGTGTGTTATTTAATGTCCTCGTGTTCTCTGTCTGTGTGTTATTTAATGTCCTCGTGTTCTCTGTCTGTGTGTTATTTAATGTCCTCGTGTTCTCTGTCTCGTGTTATTTAATGTCCCGTGTTTTCTGTCTGTGTGTTATTTAATGTCCTCGTGTTCTCTGTCTGTGTGTTATTTAATGTCCTCGTGTTCTCTGTCTGTGTGTTATTTAATGTCCTCGTTTTCTCTGTCTCGTGTTATTTAATGTCTTCGTGTTATTTAATGTCCTCGTGTTCTCTGTCTCGTGTTATTTAATGTCCTTCTGTTCTCTGTCTGTGTGTTATTTAATGTCCTCGTGTTCTCTGTAGGTGTGTTATTTAATGTCCTCGTGTTCTCTGTCTCGTGTTATTTAATGTCCTCGTGTTCTCTGTCTGTGTGTTATTTAATGTCCTCGTGTTCTCTGTAGGTGTGTTATATAATGTCCTCGTGTTCTCTGTCTGTGTGTTATTTAATGTCCTCGTATTCTCTGTCTGTGTGTTATTTAATGTCCTTGTGTTCTCTGTCTCGTGTAATTTAAAGTCCTCGTGTTTTCTGCCTGTGTGTTATTTAATGTCCTCGTGTTTTCTGTCTCGTGTTATTTAATGCCCCCTTGTTTTCTGTTTCGTCTTATTTAATGCCCCGTGTTTTCTGTCTGTGTGTTATTTAATGTCCTCGTGTTCTCTGTCTGTGTGTTATTTAATGTCCTCGTGTTTTCTGTCTGTGTGTTATTTAATGTCCTCGTGTTCTCTGTCTGTGTGTTATTTAATGTCCTCGTGTTCTCTGTCTGTGTGTTATTTAATGTCCTCGTGTTCTCTGTCTGTGTGTTATTTAATGTCCTCGTGTTCTCTGTCTCATGTTATTTAATGTCCCCGTGTTTTCTGTCTGTGTGTTATTTAATGTCCTCGTGTTCTCTGTCTGTGTGTTATTTAATGTCCTCGTGTTCTCTGTCTGTGTGTTATTTAATGTCCTCGTTTTCTCTGTCTCATGTTATTTAATGTCTTCGTGTTATTTAATGTCCTCGTGTTCTCTGTCTCGTGTTATTTAATGTCCTTCTGTTCTCTGTCTGTGTGTTATTTAATGTCCTCATGTTTTTTAATGTCCTCGTGTTCTCTGTCTGTGTGTTATTTAATGTCCTCGTGTTTTCTGTCTGTGTGTTATTTAATGTCCTCGTGTTCTCTGTCTCGTGTTATTTAATTTCCTCGTGTTCTCTGTCTGTGTGTTATTTAATGTCCTTGTGTTCTCTGTCTCGTGTAATTTAAAGTCCTCGTGTTCTCTGTCTCGTGTTATTTAATGTCCTCGTGTTCTCTGTCTCGTGTTATTTAATGTCCTCGTGTTCTCTGTCTGTGTGTTATTTAATGTCCTCGTGTTCTCTGTAGGTGTGTTATTTAATGTCCTCGTGTTCTCTGTAGGTGTGTTATTTAATGTCCTCGTGTTCTCTGTCTCGTGTAATTTAAAGTCCTCGTGTTCTCTGTCTCGTGTTATATAATGTCCTCGTGTTTTCTGTCTCGTGTAATTTAAAGTCCTCGTGTTTTCTGTCTCGTGTTATTTAATGTCCTCGTGTTTTCTGCCTGTGTGTTATTTAATGTCCTCGTGTTTTCTGCCTGTGTGTTATTTAATGTCCTCGTGTTTTCTGTCTCGTGTTATTTAATGCCCCCTTGTTTTCTGTTTCGTCTTATTTAATGCCCCGTGTTTTCTGTCTGTGTGTTATTTAATGTCCTCGTGTTTTCTGTCTGTGTGTTATTTAATGTCCTCGTGTTCTCTGTCTCGTGTTATTTAATGTCCCCGTGTTCTCTGTCTCGTGTTATTTAATGTCCCCGTGTTTTCTGTCTGTGTGTTATTTAATGTCCTCGTGTTCTCTGTCTGTGTGTTATTTAATGTCCTCGTGTTCTCTGTCTGTGTGTTATTTAATGTCCTCGTGTTCTCTGTCTGTGTGTTATTTAATGTCCTCGTGTTCTCTGTCTGTGTGTTATTTAATGTCCTCGTGTTCTCTGTCTGTGTGTCATTTAATGTCCTCGTGTTCTCTGTCTGTGTGTTATTTAATGTCCTCGTGATCTCTGTCTGTGTGTTATTTAATGTCCCCGTGTTTTCTGTCTGTGTGTTATTTAATGTCCTCGTGTTCTCTGTCTGTGTGTTATTTAATGTCCTCATGTTATTTAATGTCCTCATGTTCTCTGTCTGTGTGTTATTTAATGTCCTCGTGTTTTTTAATGTCCTCGTGTTCTCTGTCTCGTGTTATTTAATGTCCCCGTGTTTTCTGTCTGTGTGTTATTTAATGTCCTCGTGTTCTCTGTCTGTGTGTTATTTAATGTCCTCGTGTTCTCTGTCTGTGTGTTATTTAATGTCCTCGTGTTCTCTGTCTGTGTGTTATTTAATGTCCTCGTGTTATTTAATGTCCTCGTGTTCTCTGTCTCGTGTTATTTAATGTCCTCGTGTTCTCTGTCTCGTGTTATTTAATGTCCTCGTGTTCTCTGTCGGTGTGTTATTTAATGTCCTCGTGTTCTCTGTCTGTGTGTTATTTAATGTCCTCGTGTTCTCTGTCTGTGTGTTATTTAATGTCCTCGTGTTCTCTGTCTGTGTGTTATTTAATGTCCTCGTGTTCTCTGTCTGTGTGTTATTTAATGTCCTCGTGTTCTCTGTCTGTGTGTTATTTAATGTCCCCGTGTTTTCTGTCTGTGTGTTATTTAATGTCCTCGTGTTCTCTGTCTGTGTGTTATTTAATGTCCTCATGTTATTTAATGTCCTCATGTTCTCTGTCTGTGTGTTATTTAATGTCCTCGTGTTTTTTAATGTCCTCGTGTTCTCTGTCTCGTGTTATTTAATGTCCCCGTGTTTTCTGTCTGTGTGTTATTTAATGTCCTCGTGTTCTCTGTCTGTGTGTTATTTAATGTCCTCGTGTTCTCTGTCTGTGTGTTATTTAATGTCCTCGTGTTCTCTGTCTGTGTGTTATTTAATGTCCTCGTGTTATTTAATGTCCTCGTGTTCTCTGTCTCGTGTTATTTAATGTCCTCGTGTTCTCTGTCTGTGTGTTATTTAATGTCCTCGTGTTCTCTGTCTGTGTGTTATTTAATGTCCTCGTGTTCTCTGTCTGTGTTATTTAATGTCCTCGTGTTCTCTGTCTCGTGTTATTTAATGTCCTCGTGTTCTCTGTCTGTGTGTTATTTAATGTCCTCGTGTTCTCTGTCTGGTGTTATTTAATGTCCTCATGTTTTTAATGTCTCGTGTTCTCTGTCTGTGTGTTATTTAATGTCCTCGTGTTTTCTGTCTGTGTGTTATTTAATGTCCTCGTGTTCTCTGTCTGTGTGTTATTTAATGTCCTCGTGTTCTCTGTCTGTGTGTTATTTAATGTCCTCGTGTTTTCTGTCTGTGTGTTATTTAATGTCCTCGTGTTCTCTGTCTGTGTGTTATTTAATGTCCTCGTGTTCTCTGTCTGTGTGTTATTTAATGTCCTCGTGTTTTCTGTCTGTGTGTTATTTAATGTCCTCGTGTTCTCTGTCTCGTGTTATTTAATGTCCTCGTGTTCTCTGTCTGTGTGTTATTTAATGTCCTCGTGTTTTCTGTCTGTGTGTTATTTAATGTCCTCGTGTTCTCTGTCTGTGTGTTATTTAATGTCCTCGTGTTCTCTGTCTTGTGTTATTTAATGTTCTCGTGTTCTCTGTCTTGTGTTATTTAATGTCCTCGTGTTCTCTGTCTGTGTGTTATTTAATGTCCTCGTGTTCTCTGTCTGTGTGTTATTTAATGTCCTCGTGTTCTCTGTCTGTGTGTTATTTAATGTCCTCGTGTTCTCTGTCTCGTGTAATTTAAAGTCCTCGTGTTTTCTGTCTCGTGTTATTTAATGTCCTCGTGTTCTCTGTCTCGTGTTATTTAATGTCCTCGTGTTTTCTGTCTGTGTGTTATATAATGTCCTCGTGTTCTCTGTCTCGTGTTATTTAATGTCCTCGTGTTTTCTGTCTCGTGTTATTTAATGCCCCCTTGTTTTCTGTCTCGTCTTATTTAATGCCCCGTGTTTTCTGTCTGTGTGTTATTTAATGCCCCTTTGTTTTCTGTCTCGTGATATTTAATGTTCTCGTGTTCTCTGTCTCGTCTTATTTAATGCCCCCGTGTTCTCTGTCTCGTCTTATTTAATGCCCCCTTGTTTTCTGTCTCGTCTTATTTAATGTCCTCGTGTTTTCTGTCTGTGTGTTATTTAATGTCCTCGTGTTTTCTGTCTGTGTTATTTAATGTCCTCGTGTTTTCTGTCTGTGTGTTATTTAATGTCCTCGTGTTTTCTGTCTGTGTGTTATTTAATGTCCTCGTGTTTTCTGTCTGTGTGTTATTTAATGTCCTCGTGTTCTCTGTCTGTGTGTTATTTAATGTCCTCGTGTTCTCTGTCTGTGTGTTATTTAATGTCCTCGTGTTCTCTGTCTGTGTGTTATTTAATGTCCCGTGTTCTCTGTCGTGTGTTATTTAATGCCCCCGTGTTCTCTGTCGTGTGTTATTTAATGTCCTTGTGTTCTCTGTCTTGTGTTATTTAATGCCCCTTGTTTTCTGTCTCGTGTTATTTAATGTCCTCGTGTTCTCTGTCTCGTGTTATTTAATGTCCTCGTGTTCTCTGTCTCGTGTTATTTAATGTCCTCGTGTTCTCTGTCTCGTGTTATTTAATGTCCTCGTGTTCTCTGTCTGTGTGTTATTTAATGTCCTCGTGTTCTCTGTCTCGTGTTATTTAATGTCCTCGTGTTCTCTGTCTCGTGTTATTTAATGTCCTCGTGTTCTCTGTCTCGTGTTATTTAATGTCCTCGTGTTCTCTGTCTGTGTGTTATTTAATGTCTTCGTGTTTTCTGTCTGTTTGTTATTTAATGTCCTCGTGTTCTCTGTCTGTGTTTTATTTAATGTCCTCGTGTTATTTAATGTTCTCGTGTTCTCTGTCTTGTGTTATTTAATGTCCTCGTGTTCTCTGTCTGTGTGTTATTTAATGTCCTCGTGTTCTCTGTCTGTGTGTTATTTAATGTCCTCGTGTTCTCTGTCTCGTGTAATTTAAAGTCCTCGTGTTTTCTGTCTCGTGTTATTTAATGTCCTCGTGTTCTCTGTCTCGTGTTATTTAATGTCCTCGTGTTTTCTGTCTGTGTGTTATATAATGTCCTCGTGTTCTCTGTCTCGTGTTATTTAATGTCCTCGTGTTTTCTGTCTCATGTTATTTAATGCCCCGTGTTTTCTGTCTCGTGATATTTAATGTCCCCGTGTTCTCTGTCTCGTCTTATTTAATGCCCCCTTGTTTTCTGTCTCGTCTTATTTAATGTCCTCGTGTTCTCTGTCTGTGTGTTATTTAATGTCCTCGTGTTCTCTGTCTGTGTGTTATTTAATGTCCTCGTGTTCTCTGTCTGTGTGTTATTTAATGTCCTCGTGTTCTCTGTCTGTGTGTTATTTAATGTCCTCGTGTTCTCTGTCTGTGTGTTATTTAATGTCCTCGTGTTCTCTGTCTGTGTGTTATTTAATGTCCTCGTGTTCTCTGTCTCGTGTTATTTAATGTCCTCGTGTTCTCTGTCTCATCTTATTTAATGCCCTGTGTTTTCTGTCTGTGTGTTATTTAATGTCCTCGTGTTCTCTGTCTGTGTGTTATTTAATGTCCTCGTGTTCTCTGTCTGTGTGTTATTTAATGTCCTCGTGTTTTCTGTCTGTGTGTTATTTAATGTCCTCGTGTTCTCTGTCTCGTGTTATTTAATGTCCTCGTGTTCTCTGTCTGTGTGTTATTTAATGTCCTGTGTTTTCTGTCTGTGTGTTATTTAATGTCCTCGTGTTCTCTGTCTCGTGTTATTTAATGCCCTGTGTTTTCTGTCTGTGTTATTTAATGTCCTCGTGTTTTCTGTCTGTGTGTTATTTAATGTCCTCGTGTTCTCTGTCTGTGTGTTGTTTTCTGTCTGTGTGTTATTTAATGTCTGTGTGTTATTTAATGTCCTCGTGTTCTCTGTCTGTGTGTTATTTAATGTCCTCGTGTTCTCTGTCTGTGTTATTTAATGTCCTCGTGTTCTCTGTCTGTGTGTTATTTAATGTCCTCGTGTTTTCTGTCTCGTGTTATTTAATGTCCTCGTGTTCCCTGTCTCGTGTTATTTAATGTCCTCGTGTTTTCTGTCTGTGTGTTATTTAATGTCCTCGTGTTTTCTGTCTGTGTGTTATTTAATGTCCTCGTGTTTTCTGTCTGTGTGTTACTTAATGTCCTCGTGTTTTCTGTCTGTGTGTTATTTAATGTCCTCGTGTTTTCTGTCTGTGTGTTATTTAATGTCCTCGTGTTCTCTGTCTGTGTGTTATTTAATGTCCTCGTGTTCTCTGTCTCGTGTTATTTAATGTCCTCGTGTTTTCTGTCTGTGTGTTATTTAATGTCCTCGTGTTTTCTGTCTGTGTGTTATTTAATGTCCTCGTGTTTTCTGTCTGTGTTATTTAATGTCCTCGTGTTTTCTGTCTGTGTGTTATTTAATGTCCTCGTGTTTTCTGTCTGTGTGTTATTTAATGTCCTCGTGTTTTCTGTCTGTGTGTTATTTAATGTCCTTGTGTTATTTAATGTCCTCGTGTTCTCTGTCTGTGTGTTATTTAATGCCCTCGTGTTCTCTGTCTGTGTGTTATTTAATGTCTTCGTGTTTTCTGTCTGTGTGTTATTTAATGTCCTCGTGTTTTCTGTCTCGTGTTATTTAATGTCCTCGTGTTCTCTGTCTGTGTGTTATTTAATGTCCTCGTGTTTTCTGTCTCGTGTTATTTAATGTCTTCGTGTTTTCTGTCTGTGTGTTATTTAATGTCCTCGTGTTTTCTGTCTCGTGTTATTTAATGTCCTCGTGTTTTCTGTCTCGTGTTATTTAATGTCCTCGTGTTCTCTGTCTGTGTGTTATTTAATGTCCTCGTGTTTTCTGTCTCGTGTTATTTAATGTCTTCGTGTTTTCTGTCTGTGTGTTATTTAATGTCCTCGTGTTTTCTGTCTCGTGTTATTTAATGTCTTCGTGTTTTCTGTCTGTGTGTTATTTAATGTCCTCGTGTTCTCTGTCTCGTGTTATTTAATGTCTTCGTGTTTTCTGTCTGTGTGTTATTTAATGTCCTCGTGTTTTCTGTCTCGTGTTATTTAATGTCCTCGTGTTCTCTGTCTGTGTGTTATTTAATGTCCTCGTGTTTTCTGTCTGTGTGTTATTTAATGTCCTCGTGTTCTCTGTCTCGTGTTATTTAATGTCTTCGTGTTTTCTGTCTGTGTGTTATTTAATGTCCTCGTGTTCTCTGTCTCGTGTTATTTAATGTCTTCGTGTTTTCTGTCTGTGTGTTATTTAATGTCCTCGTGTTTTCTGTCTCGTGTTATTTAATGTCCTCGTGTTTTCTGTCTGTGTGTTATTTAATGTCCTCGTGTTCTCTGTCTGTGTGTTATTTAATGTCCTCGTGTTCTCTGTCTGTGTGTTGTTTTCTGTCTGTGTGTTATTTAATGTCCTCGTGTTCTCTGTCTGTGTGTTATTTAATGTCTGTGTGTTATTTATTGTCCTCGTGTTCTCTGTCTGTGTGTTATTTAATGTCCTCGTGTTTTCTGTCTCAGTGTTATTTAATGTCCTCGTGTTCTCTGTCTCGTGTTATTTAATGTCCTCGTGTTTTCTGTCTGTGTGTTATTTAATGTCCTCGTGTTTTCTGTCTGTGTGTTATTTAATGTCCTCGTGTTTTCTGTCTGTGTGTTATTTAATGTCCTCGTGTTTTCTGTCTGTGTGTTATTTAATGTCCTCGTGTTCTCTGTCTGTGTGTTATTTAATGTCCTCGTGTTTTCTGTCTCGTGTTATTTAATGTCCTCGTGTTCCCTGTCTCGTGTTATTTAATGTCCTCGTGTTTTCTGTCTGTGTGTTATTTAATGTCCTCGTGTTTTCTGTCTGTGTTATTTAATGTCCTCGTGTTTTCTGTCTGTGTGTTATTTAATGTCCTCGTGTTTTCTGTCTGTGTGTTATTTAATGTCCTCGTGTTTTCTGTCTGTGTGTTATTTAATGTCCTCGTGTTATTTAATGTCCTCGTGTTCTCTGTCTCGTGTTATTTAATGTCCTCGTGTTTTCTGTCTGTGTGTTATTTAATGTCCTCGTGTTTTCTGTCTGTGTGTTATTTAATGTCCTCGTGTTTTCTGTCTGTGTGTTAATTAATGTCTTCGTGTTTTCTGTCTGTGTGTTATTTAATGTCCTCGTGTTTTCTGTCTCGTGTTATTTAATGTCCTCGTGTTTTCTGTCTCGTGTTATTTAATGTCCTCGTGTTCTCTGTCTCGTGTTATTTAATGTCTTCGTGTTTTCTGTCTGTGTGTTATTTAATGTCCTCGTGTTCTCTGTCTCGTGTTATTTAATGTCTTCGTGTTTTCTGTCTGTGTGTTATTTAATGTCCTCGTGTTTTCTGTCTCGTGTTATTTAATGTCCTCGTGTTCTCTGTCTGTGTGTTATTTAATGTCCTCGTGTTCTCTGTCTGTGTGTTGTTTTCTGTCTGTGTGTTATTTAATGTCCTCGTGTTCTCTGTCTGTGTGTTATTTAATGTCTGTGTGTTATTTATTGTCCTCGTGTTCTCTGTCTGTGTGTTATTTAATGTCCTCGTGTTTTCTGTCTCGTGTTATTTAATGTCCTCGTGTTCCCTGTCTCGTGTTATTTAATGTCCTCGTGTTTTCTGTCTGTGTGTTATTTAATGTCCTCGTGTTTTCTGTCTGTGTGTTATTTAATGTCCTCGTGTTTTCTGTCTGTGTGTTATTTAATGTCCTCGTGTTCTCTGTCTGTGTGTTATTTAATGTCCTCGTGTTCTCTGTCTGTGTGTTATTTAATGTCCTCGTGTTTTCTGTCTCGTGTTATTTAATGTCTTCGTGTTTTCTGTCTGTGTGTTATTTAATGTCCTCGTGTTCTCTGTCTCGTGTTATTTAATGTCCTCGTGTTCTCTGTCTCGTGTTATTTAATGTCTTCGTGTTTTCTGTCTGTGTGTTATTTAATGTCCTCGTGTTTTCTGTCTCGTGTTATTTAATGTCCTCGTGTTCTCTGTCTGTGTGTTATTTAATGTCCTCGTGTTTTCTGTCTCGTGTTATTTAATGTCCTCGTGTTCTCTGTCTCGTGTTATTTAATGTCTTCGTGTTTTCTGTCTGTGTGTTATTTAATGTCCTCGTGTTCTCTGTCTCGTGTTATTTAATGTCTTCGTGTTTTCTGTCTGTGTGTTATTTAATGTCCTCGTGTTTTCTGTCTCGTGTTATTTAATGTCCTCGTGTTTTCTGTCTGTGTGTTATTTAATGTCCTCGTGTTCTCTGTCTGTGTGTTGTTTTCTGTCTGTGTGTTATTTAATGTCCTCGTGTTCTCTGTCTGTGTGTTATTTAATGTCTGTGTGTTATTTATTGTCCTCGTGTTCTCTGTCTGTGTGTTATTTAATGTCCTCGTGTTTTCTGTCTCGTGTTATTTAATGTCCTCGTGTTCCCTGTCTCGTGTTATTTAATGTCCTCGTGTTTTCTGTCTGTGTGTTATTTAATGTCCTCGTGTTTTCTGTCTGTGTGTTATTTAATGTCCTCGTGTTTTCTGTCTGTGTGTTATTTAATGTCCTCGTGTTTTCTGTCTGTGTGTTATTTAATGTCCTCGTGTTCTCTGTCTGTGTGTTATTTAATGTCCTCGTGTTTTCTGTCTCGTGTTATTTAATGTCCTCGTGTTCCCTGTCTCGTGTTATTTAATGTCCTCGTGTTTTCTGTCTGTGTGTTATTTAATGTCCTCGTGTTTTCTGTCTCGTGTTATTTAATGTCCTCGTGTTTTCTGTCTGTGTGTTATTTAATGTCCTCGTGTTTTCTGTCTGTGTGTTATTTAATGTCCTCGTGTTTTCTGTCTGTGTGTTATTTAATGTCCTCGTGTTATTTAATGTCCTCGTGTTTTCTGTCTGTGTGTTATTTAATGTCCTCGTGTTTTCTGTCTGTGTTATTTAATGTCCTCGTGTTTTCTGTCTGTGTGTTATTTAATGTCCTCGTGTTTTCTGTCTGTGTGTTATTTAATGTCCTCGTGTTTTCTGTCTGTGTGTTATTTAATGTCCTCGTGTTTTCTGTCTGTGTGTTATTTAATGTCCTCGTGTTATTTAATGTCCTCGTGTTCTCTGTCTCGTGTTATTTAATGTCCTCGTGTTTTCTGTCTGTGTGTTATTTAATGTCCTCGTGTTTTCTGTCTGTGTTATTTAATGTCCTCGTGTTTTCTGTCTGTGTGTTATTTAATGTCCTCGTGTTTTCTGTCTGTGTGTTATTTAATGTCTTCGTGTTTTCTGTCTGTGTGTTATTTAATGTCCTCGTGTTTTCTGTCTCGTGTTATTTAATGTCCTCGTGTTCTCTGTCTGTGTGTTATTTAATGTCCTCGTGTTTTCTGTCTGTGTGTTATTTAATGTCCTCGTGTTCTCTGTCTGTGTGTTATTTAATGTCCTCGTGTTCTCTGTCTGTGTGTTATTTAATGTCCTCGTGTTCTCTGTCTCGTGTTATTTAATGTCCTCGTGTTCTCTGTCTCGTGTTATTTAATGTCCTCGTGTTCTCTGTCTCGTGTTATTTAATGTCCTCGTGTTCTCTGTCTGTGTGTTATTTAATGTCCTCGTGTTCTCTGTCTGTGTGTTATTTAATGTCCTCGTGTTTTCTGTCTCGTGTTATTTAATGTCCTCGTGTTCTCTGTCTGTGTGTTATTTAATGTCCTCGTGTTTTCTGTCTGTGTGTTATTTAATGTCCTCGTGTTCTCTGTCTGTGTGTTATTTAATGTCCTTGTGTTCTCTGTCTGTGTGTTATTTAATGTCCTCGTGTTTTCTGTCTGTGTGTTATTTAATGTCTGTGTGTTATTTATTGTCCTCGTGTTCTCTGTCTGTGTGTTATTTAATGTCCTCGTGTTTTCTGTCTCGTGTTATTTAATGTCCTCGTGTTCCCTGTCTCGTGTTATTTAATGTCCTCGTGTTTTCTGTCTGTGTGTTATTTAATGTCCTCGTGTTTTCTGTCTGTGTGTTATTTAATGTCCTCGTGTTTTCTGTCTGTGTGTTATTTAATGTCCTCGTGTTTTCTGTCTGTGTGTTATTTAATGTCCTCGTGTTTTCTGTCTCGTGTTATTTAATGTCCTCGTGTTCCCTGTCTCGTGTTATTTAATGTCCTCGTGTTTTCTGTCTGTGTGTTATTTAATGTCCTCGTGTTTTCTGTCTGTGTGTTATTTAATGTCCTCGTGTTATTTAATGCCCTCGTGTTCTCTGTCTGTGTGTTATTTAATGTCTTCGTGTTTTCTGTCTGTGTGTTATTTAATGTCCTCGTGTTCTCTGTCTGTGTGTTATTTAATGTCCTCGTGTTTTCTGTCTGTGTGTTATTTAATGTCCTCGTGTTTTCTGTCTGTGTGTTATTTAATGTCCTCGTGTTCTCTGTCTCGTGTTATTTAATGTCCTCGTGTTCTCTGTCTCGTGTTATTTAATGTCCTCGTGTTCTCTGTCTCGTGTTATTTAATGTCCTCGTGTTCTCTGTCTCGTGTTATTTAATGTCCTCGTGTTCTCTGTCTGTGTGTTATTTAATGTCCTCGTGTTTTCTGTCTCGTGTTATTTAATGTCCTCGTGTTTTCTGTCTCGTGTTATTTAATGTCTTCGTGTTTTCTGTCTGTGTGTTATTTAATGTCCTCGTGTTCTCTGTCTGTGTGTTATTTAATGTCCTCGTGTTCTCTGTCTGTGTGTTATTTAATGTCCTCGTGTTTTCTGTCTCGTGTTATTTAATGTCCTCGTGTTCTCTGTCTCGTGTTATTTAATGTCCTCGTGTTCTCTGTCTGTGTGTTATTTAATGTCCTCGTGTTCTCTGTCTGTGTGTTATTTAATGTCCTCGTGTTCTCTGTCTGTGTGTTATTTAATGTCCTCGTGTTTTCTGTCTCGTGTTATTTAATGTCCTCGTGTTCTCTGTCTGTGTGTTATTTAATGTCCTCGTGTTTTCTGTCTCGTGTTATTTAATGTCCTCGTGTTTTCTGTCTCGTGTTATTTAATATCCTCGTGTTCTCTGTCTGTGTGTTATTTAATGTCCTTGTGTTCTCTGTCTCGTGTTATTTAATGTCCTCGTGTTCTCTGTCTGTGTGTTATTTAATGTCCTCGTGTTCTCTGTCTGTGTGTTATTTAATGTCCTCGTGTTCTCTGTCTGTGTGTTATTTAATGTCCTCGTGTTCTCTGTCTGTGTGTTATTTAATGTCCTCGTGTTCTCTGTCTGTGTGTTATTTAATGTCCTCGTGTTCTCTGTCTGTGTGTTATTTAATGTCCTCGTGTTTTCTGTCTGTGTGTTATTTAATGTCCTCGTGTTTTCTGTCTGTGTGTTATTTAATGTCCTCGTGTTCTCTGTCTGTGTGTTATTTAATGTCCTCGTGTTATTTAATGTCCTCGTGTTCTCTGTCTGTGTGTTATTTAATGTCCTCGTGTTTTCTGTCTGTGTGTTATTTAATGTCCTCGTGTTTTCTGTCTGTGTGTTATTTAATGTCCTCGTGTGTTCTGCCCCCTCTTGGGTTCTTGTTTTGGTTTAATTGTGAAAATAAAGACTTTGTGTTTAAACGCTGTCTGCGACTGGGTTTGTTTCCGTGAATTTGACAATAATATTCCGCCAACTCCATGTCATTTAAAACCTCTACATACGAAATTAAAGCGTTTTTTTACATTACTAGCGTTTACAGTACAGTGCTGATTGTAAAATCAGCGCAAGTACCAGAACTGTTTTCTGAATTAGTTATATTTACTAGTTTTGTTCGTGTCAAAAGTTTCTGAGGTAAACACTGCAGGTACTCACCTTGAACACTTAACTGTTAACTGGCACGACAACGAAAACATAAATTGGTCAAACTAGGTAAGTTTCATAAAAACAATTTCCGTTTTTAAAAAATAATCCGATACCAATTTACCTTAGATATCGCTGACATTTCCTGTTCTGGTTCCAAAGGAGGGAAGCCGGCGGCCTTTCTTGTGATGCTTCAGAAGCCGAAAAATAACAATTTCACCGGTTATCTAAAATTGTTTAAATAAGTGTATAACTTATGTCTGGCGTATTAAACTTTCTATCACTTGAACGCGAATAACGCTTGCAAATGCAAGCACAACCAGCATGGAGTGCCAAATTGCTTTTTGCAGTTAACATCTTCAGTTCAAATGCTGAATCGTTGAAACTATCTACACAAAAAAACTAACAGAACATACCTTTACAATACAGAACCATAACCCGAGAAGGACAACTAATAAATGTTACGTCTACTAATAAATGTTACGTCTACTAATAAATGTTACCATACATATATGAACATGCTTTCACCTGCCAGAGCAGGAACGTCCCCAAAACGAAAACTGTTAGAAGATTCTGCCATTTGATTGGTCACTAACTCTGTAAAGCCCACCTCTTCACTGATCAGTAGAGAGGTGCAGGGATGACGTATTTTGTAGGCCAAATTTTTATTTTTAACAAGATGAAATTACATGTATATGACAAACATTATACATGATATAAACAATTATACGTACTTGTGTAGGCCAACCCTGAGTTAGTCAACTACACCACGGGTGACGTCATCACCAAAATCCTCCAACGCTTTCAAAAACATAATCCATCTACTCTATAGATCTTCATATTTATTTAATTATATGAAGATCTAAATATTATATTATTTAAAAACTGTGCCCCGTTGTATTATTACACAATTTTCTTTATGCGTGATGACGTTTAAGGTTTATAGCATGCAAAAATACTAACTCCTTTCCTGGTTTCAAATTACTATTGATACTAAATATTTTAAAACAGGAATTGTGTAAATACTGTTTAATACAAATACTTTTGTCTGCTTTATTAATTTATAAAAAAAAATACATTAAAATTAAAACATACATTCACTTGACAACTATACTATAAGCACGTTTTAAAATTGGAAAAATTCCTTGATAGTTTCTAGGAACATAATGACAAAAATGACAGGACTTAATTATATAGCTAGTTTTATATAATATAGAATGTTATATTGTATATAATGAATTTTCATGCTTTGATTTTTCCTAGCAGGCATACTCTATATCCCAGCTCCTGCAGCCTGGTTTTATCTGCTAGACACAGTTCAAATTTCTGTTGCCTGATCAAAGTAAGTAACAAAGTTTAAGTGCAGCTTTCATGGAATTTATTTTCAGATATAATTTGTCATATACACATTCAGTCATTACACTAATATTTACAGACACACAACACGATGAGTGATGAAAAGAGAGAAAACTCAAGACAATATCTAAGATTATGGAGAACAGCCAGACATCTTCTTCAAAGAATATATTCAAAAACTTCCACACAATTTGACAGTTTTAATGATGACTAACATAGTCTCAGAGTGTCAAAGGGACTTAGGTGATGGCCTAAGATCCATGAACAATTCCACATACCTTCCATCTCCAGTGTCTTTAGAAGAATCAGGCACTTCAGAAGAAACTGACCAGGAGGCTGATGCGGAGGAAATCATGGAGTTTGGGGAAAATAAATATGATACACCTGACCAGGAAGACAGCATGGCCAGCTTATCGCTGGAGACAGACCTGGCAACCTGGGCTTCTCAGTTTCAAGTGAAGAACAATGCTGTTGACCATCTGATGAAGATTCTTCAGAAACATGGTCACACTGATCTTCCATCCTCTGCTCGTACTCTGATTAAAACACCAAGACATGTAACCACAATACAGAAATCTGGCATGGAATATTTACATTACTCACTGCGTCAAAAGTTACTTGAAATCCTGCAGACATACCCAGTTGAAGAGTTTCTGGACCATGACGAAAATTAATCTGTCATTTAACGTTGATGGCTTGCCATTGTTCAAGAGCTCAGGAACTGTTATGTGGCCTCTCCTTTGTGCTGTCCTAACTAAGCCTAACTATGGCTGTGATAAGTGTGACCAGAATGGTGAATGGTTTAATAAAGTAACATTTTAAGCAACAGAAAACCTCACTCTTTGCACAGATGATTCCTTCAAAAGTCTCGTTCAGCCTGAGCATCATAATGGTAACACACCATTAGTCCAGCTCTCCAGGCTTCTTCTCAACTGGACCTGTGGAGAGAGAAGAGTCAGGCTCTCCACCACCCAAAAACAAGAAATTAGCAATAGGCTGCTTCAACTACAGAGTCAAATACCTTCCTTTTTGGAGATGACATGTACCTCCATTTCTTGGCATTTAGTGTGGCAATGTGCTTTTTAGTATCCCCAACGCTGGTTAGAAAGCACTCAGAGTATGCAAGAAACTTGCTGCACTACTTTGTCAGGAGAGCACGGGAGCTCTATGGAAGAGAGTTTATGGTGTACAATATCCACTTAATGCTCCACATCACTGATAGAGGAAAGACGCTCATCCACAACAGAACACAGAGAGACAAACAAAGAAGAATAAGGATAGAGCATTCATTCTAGATGATGACCATGGCTGTGAGATCACTGATGAGGAGAAAGATGGAAAAGTTCTTTGCAGGGTATATCATAACCCTGCACCACTGTTGATGAAGCCCTGCCACTCATTTCTTCTGAGGCTATACAATTATAACAAAAAACAAACAACACTGAGGTGGATCCCCAAAAAGCTAATTGAAAAGAGGGCAATTAAAATGGACACACAATGGCATTTATGGCCACATTACATTTCCAGTAAATTTCTTAAAACAGTAAGACAATTTTTACAAATGTACACATTTTTTGAGAACAATAGGTGATGGTGTCTATAAATTACTGACCTTTGTTATTCTTTCTGTAGAATGTACGGCATTGTTGAGTTCACAGAGAAGTCAACAGTTGGCATTGTAGCCCAGTGCTGGACATTCCAAAAAAATGGGGTACAAGAAACCTTTTCACAAACATGTCAACAATACAATCTTGATTAAAAATAATTACAAAACAATTGTATTTATCTATTAAAGCTGCAATTTGTTACTTTCTTGTTACTTTTTTACTTAAAAATGACCAAAAAACAGTTATTGAGCAAGTCCCTGACAGATCAGTGTCACAATGTCTTTACCTATCTGGGCTGTCAGGTCAGATTTCATGGGAAATGTTCTTCTGTAAACTGAAAGATCTGGCTTCTATATCCTGTGTCCACATGCTGAGGACAGTCAAGCGTTTGTAGCTTGTTTACAATGTTAACTTATCTACTTAAAAAATAACTTCACATACTGCAATGCAAATTTTATGTTTTAAACAGAGATGGTGGTAGAGAGGCAAAAGTTACCAATTGCAGCTTGTGTGTGTGTGCTTACTTATGTCACTTTTGGGTACATTCACCAAAGTAAACACCGCTAAACTGAGGACCACCTTGAAAATTTAGGACAAATTTTATGTCCTCATTTGTTTGACTACATAATGGTATTTAGCATGCACTAAAATTATGTCTAGACTTAAAATCTCACTTGTCCCTAAAATGCACTTTTAGGTGATTTGTGTACTTCGTGTGTATGCTCTGCCCCAGATTTGTGTATAACATTTTTACAGTAGTTCTGCAGCAGGTCCAAGTGCTGCTGTAGGCCTTGAATGTAAATGACCTGGTGCTGCTGTCATTTTCTAATGGGATGATATTAAAAGGACATATTACATCCTTGTAATATGATATATTATATATGATTGTTTTTATATAATCACAGTTTTAAAAAGAAAGATTAATAAATGTATTATATTAAGCCTAATTTTAAAGAAAGTGTTAAAAGAATCAAATCAAGATTGCATGTTTACTTCTTTGTTTTCTTTATTCATTTATTTAGTTAATTGCATTTATTTCCTTTACCAATTCATTGCAAAGCTGCCTCCACTTAAGAGAAGTTTTGAAGCGTCTCAGTCTGTGATTTACTGCCCATCCCCACGTGTCAGCAGCGCTGGACAGTACAACAGGTGCCGCTCAGAAGAAGCTCTAGCGGCTTTTCGTCCTTTAATGTGACATGCCATTCATTTAGAAGAAATAAGTCTGTGATATTTTCCATGTTTTAAAGTAGAACAGGGCACTGATTATTATTTTATCTTTATTATTATGGTAAGTATTATCAGTGCCGTTGTTGCAACATAAAACCCCAAAACAACGTCATTTATGCACACAAGTCTGCAACTATGGACGTGTTTCCCAGGAAATGCGGACACGTGATAATGACGTCACTTCACTTAACTACAATTTCCCACGAAGCAGACACACTCCTATTAAAGAAGGAAAGGTGAGTCCTAACGTTTATTAAAACCATGATAAATATATCTCTTTGTGTCATGTTTCGTTATTAACTTGCCAAGTGTTATATTTTATCTCATTTGGTGATTTGTTGCAAAAATATTGATCAGTTAACAATTCGTTAAATATTCGTTGAAACACGTCAGAATCTAAAGATTTATAAAAACTGTCGAGTTAGTTTTTCCCATTGGTCACGTGTTTAAGCATAATGTATATAACAGTGAGCTATGTTTCTGTCGGTGGGTGCTTAACCTTTATATACCAAACCAAGCACATACGCAGGCATACAAAAACGGGCCTTTTCTTGAATTTAAAAAGAAAAACATGCTCATTGCTTTCCTGTTTTTAAAAACTCAAAATAACCGTGTACGGAGGATGAGCACCCACCGACAGAAATTTAAATCGCTTATGACCTAAATGCCACATTTTGACTTGCTTATTGCTCAGTCAAGTTTTTGCGTGTCTCCCGAACAAAAACACACTGATACCATTACTCAAATAAGGAATAAACTAATAAAATACATGAAGTGCATATCTGTGGGTGCTCGGCTATTTCCGTGACTGCTCGAACTTTCCGTGGGTGTTCGGATCCTTCGAGCTCATATGAATTTTAAAAAATTATCAATAAATGATTAAGTGCTTTAAATGTACCATATATGGTGTTTTTAGTACATTATTTATTCAAATGTTTTTCAGTGGGACGTAAAAGTATCTATATGTTTTTGTATTGTCTTTGAGTATATTTCTGAGCAATAACAGAAAATATGGAACATTTTATAATTTGTTTCAAGATTCATTGCAGACGAAAAGAACATGAATAATAGTCCATACTAATACTAGCACCCTGTTTAAGTTTATTAAACCAAACAGTAGTTTTCTCTGATAGACGGACAAAAACTGATCTGTATGACTTTTGTAGACAGGTTACATGTACTGTCATTGTACAGGCTTAGAGCAACAAAAGGTTGGGTTAAAAATTTTTTTTTTTTTTGGGTGAGCACTTCTAGTAACTTTAATAAAATGATCTTGATCTATTTTTTTATTTCTAGTTATTGCATAAATATTGGCACTTGTAGTCATCATGCTGGGTATTCCACATAAACAACAAAAGTAAAAGCGTATAATAAACAACGTAAAAGACCCCTTCAGGATGCTGAGCATCACATTACTTGTATAATAGACAAGCCTGGGCTTCAAGAGAAATTTATCAGCAAATATAAAGGCAAGATGTTTAGTTGTAAGATGTTTCAGTGTTTATTAGTAGATAAATGTACAAATAATAAAAATGAGAATGTAATATGTTGTAACATCACGCCAGCAGAGGGAGCCCTCACCGGAATGCATGTGTGCAGTACATATGTGCAGTAATGTTTCGGTGTTTTAAACAACATATAGCTATAATATGTTTGTGTTAGAGTATGAAATGGCAACCCTATGTTTTTAACCCTATAGTTTATTTATATTTTTATCATTAAAGTATAAGTAAAGCGAAAATAGCACAACATACTTATGCATTTAAGCCTGACTGTTGAATATGTTTCTTAATACTTCATAGTTTTAGAGCAATTCCCTTTCAAAATAGTAATTGTTCTTAATGGAACTGCAAAACTTTATGTATTTTTCTCTTCAGGACGTGGAGATTTCACCACTGAAGCCTTTTTCAGGGGTAATTTTGTACTTGAATACAGAGGTGAACTTCTGACTTCACAGGAGAGTCTTGATCGCTCTGAACTCTACAGTGATGCTGAGAACACATTCTTGTTTGATTTTCAGTGGCATGACAAATACTGGTGGTAAGTATACATAGCTTGATGTAGTAGGGATGCTAAAATATGCTAAATGCTAAAATAGTGGGAATTTCATGTATTTATAGCATGGATGCGTCCAAGAAAGATGGCTCCTTGGGAAGACTTGTGAATGATGAGCACAGACATCCCACTTGCAAAATAAGGACTGTTGAAGTAAACAAAAAACCTCATCTGTGTCTTTTTGGTGTACGAGACATTCAACCAGGGGAAGAAATCACCAACAATTGGGAAACAATGGAAAGTCAGATTGGCCGTGGAGAACCAAGGCAGTATCAAGTACAGTTAAGGACAAAATTATTAGCCCCCCATGAAATTTTAGGTTTCCTCAAGATATTCCCAAGTACCTATTTAACAGAGCAAGGAATTTTTAACACAGCATTTCTGAACATACTATTTTTCGCTAGAAGGACCAAAATATTTATATTTGCACACCAAAACATTGTTATGGAAGAAAAAGCTAAAATGACCAGGGACATTATTATTAGCCCCCTATAAGAAATGACCATTTATTAAGTCATCGCACAAGCCACCTTTGTGCAGTGATGTGCTTTACCTTCACAGGTGATGTGTGTAAAGGTGATCAGGTGAAACAGGTGATCTCACTCAGTAATTAAGTTAAATTAAGGTATAAAAGCCTCAGTATGGGTCATTGAGCTGTCATTTGAGAAAGCAACATGCCAAAAACAAAGGAAATCAGTTTGGACTTGAGACAAAGAATTATTGATGCACATAAAACAGGAGAAGGATATACAAAGCTATCCAAGCGTTTCCAAGTCTCAAGAACCGGAGTGAGAGGTATAATCAGGAAATTCAAAGAAAGCCTGGCAGAGGTAGGAAGCGAAATATTTCAAAGACACTGGAAAGAAAACTAATGAGAGATGTGTCTAAAGACCCCAGAACAACTGCCAAAACACTGGCGAATGACTTGGCCACATCAGGAATCATAGTCTCTAAGAAGACCATCACTAGAGCTCTGCACAGGAATGAACTGCAAGGTTGCAGACCAAGAAAAACTCCACTTTTGAAGAAAAGACACCTTCAAACCAGACTTAAGTATGCTCAGGACAACCTGGAGAAATATTATTCATACTGGAAGCGTGTCTTATGGTCTGATGAGACTAAACTAGAGCTCTTTGGCCACAGAGACACTGCTTACATTTGGAGAAAAAAGGGAGAGGCATTCAACCCAAAGAACACCGTCCTCACAGTGAAACACGGTGGTGGAAGTATTATGCTGTGGGGATGTTTCAGTGCATCTGGAAATCTTGTCAAGGTGGAAGGGATCATGAATAAAGAAAAATATGTGGATATTTTGAAAGAAAACCTTAAGCAGTCAGCAGTGAAACTAGGTCTGAGTCGTCACTTCATCTTCCAACATGACAACGATCCTAAACATACGCCTCTCTTGGTGAAGAACTATCTCCAGACAAACAAGGTGAATGTCATCGAATGGCCTGCACAAAGCCCTGACTTAAATCCAATAGAAAATATGTGGGGTGACCTAAATAAAAATGTCCATGCCAGAAAACCATAGAATCTGGAGGAACTTGAGAGATTTGCCAAAGAAGAATGGGGATTCCTCAAATGAAGTGTCAGAGTCTTTGACGATTACAACAAATGAATGCAGGCAGTTATCCAGCAAAAAGGATACACAATTGACTATTAGAATGTGGGGGGCTAATAATTTTGACCCTGCTAGTTTTTGTGTTTTGTGTAATAATTTCATTTCTGTGTGGAATATAAAATAATGTAAGCTTCCAAAATAAAATTAGAATGTCTAGAAAAGCTGTGGTTTTTTTTTTTGCTCTGGTTAAAGCACTTTTGAAATACTTTTAAAACAATGACTATTTTGTAGGAGGGCTAATAATTTTGTCCTGAACTGTAAATGCTGAAAATCTTTAACAATATTTCTTAATAACATTATCCTTTTATGCTACTTAGTTACCATAATATTGTTTTCTCATTTTGCTCAAATCTGTGAATCAGGCATCAACAGAGCCCAGTGACAGAAAGCCAGGCAGCGGTTTTGGTCTGCAGAAATCGGTAAGTCCACTTCAATAAGTAAGGAGGTCAACTTTAAAATCTATACAGTTCTATTTTTGTACAGTTTTGGCACAAGTATTGGCACAAGCAAAAGTTTTATACCTGTTGAAACATGCCTATTAATAACAGTTAATAGTTAATAGGATTTGCATTTTTTTTCACGTGACCATATTTTTTTAACTAAGGGCTACTGACATTGTAAGTAATGTCTAAGGTGTTGTCAGGCAGAAAGGAGTGAGATAAAGTTACTGTAGGACAGCTAGAGAAATAAACCTGTTCATTATTTTCTGTCTTTCACAAATATTACTAATTTTATTGATAAATCCATCACAATGTGGATATGCTTAGAAAAAGCAGCAAAAAATGTTCACTTCCTTTTCACATCCAGTCCAATCAGGCTGCTTCTGTTTCCTCATCTGACTTGGATAAGGTGTGCAGCAATGACCTACGAGCAAGTTAAGCCACAAAAGTCAGGCAAAGCACGACCATCAGGGAATAAAATGGTAACCAACTCAAACATGGAGCTAGTATCTATTAATGTTTACTTATAACTAGTTAGTTAAGTCCATATACTGGGAGTTTCTTAATTTAAACTTTTTTTAGACCAACATTTCTGTATCTTCCTTGTCCTAGAGGTTCCTCAGAGTGTTTTTAATGTGCTATATCGTTTCTACCAGATTTGTTTTATAATGGTTTTCCCACAACAGATTAAAAATCCTATACAGCTTAAAATCCCATAGACTGACACATGCACACATACAATCTTTACATTTCAGGCGTTTCAAGTTGGTTTAACCTTTGTAAGGCCAACAGCTTTGTAAAGTATGTCATCAGACTCCTAGATGGCATGTAGTTCACTAGTTACTGGTTTAATGCCACTGTTGTCACTGTTTGTAACTAGAGTTTAACCTAGAGTTCACTGTTTGCAAAATTCTTATAGATGTCTGGTTAGTAAATATTTAATTTATTTTTAGTGTTTACAAAGAATTGGCATTATCTTTAAGTCTCTTTCCTAGGGTGTTTATACTTTTTATACTAAATTGATTTGTCTTGCCCTTAAAGTAAACCAAAGCAATTGGAAATATGTTGTTTCTGTCATTGGTTTTGTCTAATGTCTTTGGATGTCAGAGCTTTCAATATTGTTAATGTACATTTGACATTTTAAAAAAAATCTATTCTGTATATCCACAGAAGCCGTTTAAATCAAGATTGTCAAAACTAAAACATCACAAAGACTGCTATGGGCGCTTTAACAGAGCACAAAGTGAAATTAAACGCAAAAAGACTACCATACAGCAATCACATGAAGATTATATGGTGAGTAATATGTGAACATGATAATAACTATGCTCTATAAATTATGCTCTATAAAGTCTGTTAAAATTAAGTAATTGAAACTGTTAACATTACACTTTCATGGTGCTTTTGCTTTTAGTCCTTATTTTTTTTTCAATTTTATTTTCAAGGTGTTACAGTCACCCTCTGTAGCATCCACATCTGATAAACACTCGTCAGCTCCCTGTGGTGTGTCTACCTCTGTAAATGTTAACATCCTCTTGCCCTTCTCCACTGGCCTTACAGCCCTCATCACCCATACCTTCCCCTGATTTTTTTGACCCTAGATTTTTTGCATAGGGGCCATTATTAGTATTCATTATTCAGTTTATACACATGAAAATGCTTTAATAACTTTGAAGAATTAGGAAAACGGGTTATTACTCTTGAGTTTTAAAATTTGTTATTTGTATTTTTAAATTACTATTGTATATATTATTTCTTGCAATTTTTGACTTTCAGATGCACTCATTAAGGCCATCAAGAAAAACGCAGGTATGTAACTTGCCTTGCACTTTATATGCTCAAAGGATTTTATATAAACTTTAAGACTGCTTTCTAGTTGTCTTGGGTATCCTCAACATGAACCTATGTATAAATATGAGCAGGAGCCACAGCAATGGACACTATGCCCACATACTACCTCCTCTTGTTAAAAATTTGATTCTGACAGATCCCTATTCTCTTATGTAAGTTTTAAAACTTTTAGTTACAGAAATTATTTTGCATGATTTCAGTAAGTGTTAAATTCTCTCATTCAGTTTTCTGGTAGTACCTTCAGTGATTCAGATGTTACAGACTTTAGCGATGTTGACTACATACCACAGATCAGCTCAGAGGAATCGGAGGGTAGTGCTTCTATACACAACAAGACTGGAAGCAGTTCGGATGAATTGGATGATGGTAGTGATTCTGGACACAACATAAATCAAAAGTTCTTTAAAACATCCAACATGATTCAGTTCAAAAAGCAAAGCTAACGAGACAGGTAGTGCATCAGATGGATATACGACAGCAATGTCATCAAAAAGGATTAAAAGCAAAACTAAAGAGAGACACCTTATCTAAAGAGAGACACATCTTACTCTGATCATTGTCATTAACAAGACTCCGGAAACACATAGCAACCATGTCAAAGATTCTTAACCTTGATGAGAATGAAGCAGACCAACTGGCTGATTTCCTCAGTTATAATATCAGAATCCACAGACAGTATTACCACTTACCAGAAGGGACACTACAACTGGCGAAAATAAGTAAAGTCTTGATGGCAATGGAGAAAGGAACTTGGTCCCACTTCAAAGGAAAGAGACTTAATATTGAAATTGACCCACAGAGACCTTGTAGAGCAACTTGAGGCTCTAGCTGATGCCATGTCAGCTGATGAGGAGGATTGCAGTGATCTGTCTCCAACAACAGCAACAGCTGAGCAACCATCTATTTCACAGAAAGATCAAGGTAAAAAAATATATGTAAATAACATAAACAACAATAATCAAGTAACCATGAATTTCTAAATACATGAGGTACAGGCAGCATTAACACAAAGAGACAGTGGTTATTGTAAGAAATTATAGTCTGCCTCGACCCAACTCCACTCCAAAGTATATATTATCTATGCTCCTTTCTCTATAAAGAGCTTAATTATCATAGAAATAGTTCTGATCTATGTAAATAAAATATCTCTAGAGGAATAATGCCTCACTATAGCGTGGGAACGGTAGTAGGCCTTGGAGAACCATCTGCTGACCAAAAGGGTACATCAAACAATTGATAGGGATTCTGTTTAATCTTATCACCTTAACATTTGGGGTTGCTTACACTTGAAAGTCTACCATTTGTTTGGGAACGGAAGAATATCACTTTCATTGTTGTCCGCAATTTACATTTAAAACGAAAATTCATTTACATGTTGAGCGTGAAGAGGATTGGAATACAGTATAAAATGTTTGAGTTTAAGACGCTCTGGGTTCATTACGACTCCGCTGAATCCAAAGTACTGTTTGTGCTTTGTTACTGCTACGCTGCAATAAAAGATATTTTTCATCAACGATCTTCGACGTCCTCATCACTTTTTCTTACACTGGCGAGCCTCCCATCCACGGGGATTTCTAAAAGAACAGAGAAAGGTAAGAAAAGCGGTTTTCTTTATTTTTGCTGGTCTGGTCAGGGAACCCCTCGTTTAAAAGAATCTAGACAAAGATAGTGTAAGGATAGAAGATAATCGAGTTTATTCAGTATAAGCAGGAGGAGTCCTTAAGCCTATTCTGTACAAATCTGTTTAAAATTCTAACGGAACTGAATTAACCCGACGCAGTGTGGTGGCGGAGTTGTATTAGAATTGTTGTTTCTAAAGTAATTGAAGCAAAGTGCTTAAGTTTACAGTTTCTAAAGTAACTGAAACTGGTTGTCGGTCTCTTATAATTCTGTTAGGATTCTAAAGTAACTGAATCAACCCGACGCAGTGTGGTGGCAGAGTTGTATTAGATCTTTTGGTGTTTAAAGCTGTAGGTTTCTAAAGTAACTGAAACTGATGGTGAAGATGTTATAATTCTGATTAAATTCTAAAGTAACTGAATTGATCCGACGTACGGTGATCACAGAATTATTTCATGATTGGTGTATTGTAGTGTAAGTTAGTGAGTCCAACGTACCGCGACTCTAAGTTTAAAAATAGTAACCCGAAGTAGTGTGGTTTGTTTTTGCCCGACGTATTGCGGCATTGTTTTAATCTGATAAATATCAGTTTGAGCCGAACGAAGTTTTGAATTACCATAAGTAGTTCAATAAAATTTTGAAAAATGGAAGAAATAATTGTTAAATACATTGCTAAACACGGCACTCAGGGAATGTTTGATGGAATAGAAAAGATTGTTGAGAAGCCATACGAATGGGCCATTTCTAAATTCGAAAACTCTCCAAAAATGCCCAGAAACAAAAAAGGAAAAATTGCCAATGCACTTCAAGCTGTTTTCGCATCATACAAAGTAACTAGGAAGAGAGTAGATGAGCTAGAGGCTGAAAATGAGCGACTCAGTTTTGGAGTAATCTCCACTAAAAATTACCATGCAAGTGAAACGATATGGAAAGAAGAAAAGATTAGGATGCAAAATGAGATCACACTTCTTAGAACTAACAACAACATGCTTAGATCCTCTGTAGAAACATTGTCTAATGATTTGGAGGAAGCAAAAGTTGCTTGTCAGTTTATGATGAAGAACGGCACAACTACGAAACACAGCAGTAAGATGACACTATGTAACCCAATTCCAGAGATGCTAGATTTGCAGGGAGATGATCATTGGGAAAGAGATTCTGAATCATTCTGTTCTCAGTATTCTGACTGCACAGCTAGATTCCCTATGGCACCAGTGCACGCTACTACAACTATACGTAATAGTGAAGAAGGAGAAGAACCAGTGACCTCTACCATGGTCAGAGGGTTTAATCCAAATGAACTAGAGGCTGTGATCAACAACATTGGAAAATTTGATCCTGCCAAACGAGACCCATTAGATTTTATAAAAAAATTGGAAGAATATGCTGAAGTCTACAAATTTACAGATGGCGATGCATGTGTTCTTTTAAGAATGTGCCTACCAGACACCTTGTCTGGAGCCTTAACACAGAAAGTAAAGGACAGAACTGCAAACCAATCAGAGAGAAAACAGGCAGTACTTGAAGCCTTAGGTGTGATGTCAGTGAATTGGGATAAAATATATGAAATTCAAATGAGGAAAGGAGAGCATCCAGCTACATTTTCAGAAAGACTACTGGAGACATTTAAAACATTCAGTGGCAATCCTGATATTACTCAGAATGATATCCGTTTTAAGTCTGCTTTGATTAGCAAATGTGACCCACTCACCCATTCTGCTGTGACAATGCTTGTGACACCTCAATCTGATTATAATGACATTATTGCAAAGATGACACAGTTTTACAATAATAATGCTAATACAAAGAAAACACATCCTGTCTCTGCAGTAAATGTTAAAAAGCCATTTCAGAGCAGTGGTCGTAAAGTCTCTTGGAAAAGAGAAGACCATGTAAGTGGAGAAAAAGGAGAGAGACCACCTCCTTATAACCCAGATCTCCCAGTATGCTATTCTTGTGGTCAAGAGGGACATATTTCTAGGGGATGTAAATTTTCCCTTAAGAAAACAGGTCCAAAAATTTACTTACATCAATTACAGGCAAAAGTAGACAGACTGAGTAAGGAGAATGAGGAACTGCGTTCTCATATGAATAAGCAGAACTCTCACAAGTCTTCTTCAGCATAGGGATCTAAGGCCTCCATAACACATGTTGCACCACTGTCACGAGACAATCATGGTAGACCAATCGTAAATATTGCTGTTGGAGGCCGATGCAATGATTGGTTAGTAGATTCTGGAGCGTCCTTAACAATTCTTCATTCAGATAATCCCTCACAAAAAAGTAAAAATACAATAACGTTGGAAGGTTTTGATGGCACGATTTCTCTAGCATCACAATCAGATAACATGTCATTTCAGATTGGCAAAGATGAGTTCAAAGACAAAGCCTGGCTCAGCAGAACTGGTGATGGTCGCAGTATCCTAGGTTCAGATATCATGACCAAGCGTGGTTATGTAATTGACTATGGCAACAATTGTATCTGGCGTAATTCTCAGACTGAAGATAAAGTTGTGGAAATTTCTGATGTACATGCTGTACATACAATCAAAAAGTCAGAGGATTATGATTTAGATGCATTATTATCAGTGGAAGATTCCGACCTGTCAGAAATTTTAACTAAGAACAGAGATGTTTTTGCTAAATCAAAACATGATTGTGGCAGAGTGGATACTAGTGTGATGGAAGTGAAGATTCAGGCGTGACCCACCCGCTCTCAGACAGTATAATTACCCAGATGAAGCAAATCCATATATACAGCGTACTGTGGATTCTTTTACTAGAACAGGGTGTCATCAAGCAATGCTTTTCTCCATCATTAGCCCCAATTTGGCCTGTTCGCAAGCCAGATGATTCTTGGAGATTATGCATAGACTACAGAGAACTTAACAAATGTACACAGACTTGTGCACCTGTAGTGGCTTCCACCCCGATGTATTGGCATCTCTCTTGCCAGAAGCTAGCTATTACTCAGCCCTGGATGTGTCTAATGGTTTCTGGTCAATTCCAGTACATCCAGAATGCCAGTATAAATTTGCTTTTAAGTTCAAAAACACTCAATACACATGGCAAGTTTTACCACAGGGATTTGTATCCTCGCCTACGCTGTTTCACCAGTGTCTAGCTAAAATACTTGAACGATTTTCTAAGCCTGAATGTCTGATTCAGTATGTGGATGATCTGCTGTTACAGACAGCTACCAGAGACGAACATCTCACTTTACTGGCAGAATTACTTCAGCTACTAAAAAGAGGCTGGACTAAAACTGAATCCAAAAAAAGCTCAGCTGCTGAAGTCTGAAGTCACTTATCTAGGCATCAAGATAAGTGAAGGGGGGCGTACACCTGATCCACACAAGGTGGAAATTATTCAGAGACTTCCAGTTCCAGTATCAGTAACAGCTTTGAGGTCATTTTTAGGCATAGTGGGATTCTGTAGAGAATTCATTGAAGGGTTCGCAGACATTGCAAAACCTCTGAACACTCTTCTTTCAGGAAAAAAGAAGAAAAACGATTCTCTAGATTGGGGTCTCGATCATCAGACAGCCTTTGAAAAATTGAAAGCAGCACTACTCGAAGCTCCAGCATTGCGTAATCCAGAC
>JAZGTH010000271.1:2500-30810 GCA_036877525.1 Chromobotia macracanthus | reverse complement strand
TGAAATGGAGAGATTGTTTCACTTCCTCAATGTTCTCGTTTGTATTCGTGTCACAGAAGCTTTATGGATGATGGTGCTGTAATGGGTTACAGGCTCCAGCAGGGGGAGTTCTGGTCTTTGTTTGTGTGTGTTCATCTCAGTCGGTCTCAGTTTTTATTAATGAACCGCACTGAATTAACACGTTACATTAACAGCCCAATTCATATTTTGTGTTTTACTAGTAATGTATATTGTTTGCCATTTCTGTTATGTGTATTGGACATATTTGGCCAATAAAAGATGAGGATGATGCAGTTTAGTAAATAAAAATTAAGGCTAGTTACCATAAGATTACTAGTTCAGGCTCAACAGGAAATGACACACGAGTGGTTAATATTGTTCCCTTGAGCAAAAGCTTGAACTGCAGGTTGCTGCAGTGGGATTTTTCCTGGACTAAACAAACTTCTTGGCCCTGTAGTGATCTATTTACTAAGATCACTAACCTTACTTGTTATAGTTGCTCACTAAGAGGAACTAATTTGCAATCTGCATGTTTCTTTGTGGAAATATTGCAGGTGTTTTATAAAGTTTAAACAAGGCGGTTTGTCCTTAACTAAACTTTGACCCCTTTGTTAGGTAAATCTTTGCCTACTTAAATTGGCTGGTGTACTGTATAAACATTTGACTAGATCATATAATAACAAATGTCTTCTGACCTGTTTTTGCCCATTCTGACTATTATATATGCAGTCATCCAAAATAACTACGAGTTATTTACACTCGTTCACTTCACTTGATTGATCAAGTTCTGGACACGTTCCATGTACACCTGGCCACATAAATGTGTTTAATCCACTGTGATGATGCTAATGCTGTTTGCACGTACACGTTTTCACCCTGACAATCATCAGCAGTTTTGTAATAGGGCAGAACACATAAACATTTTTTACTTAAATGGGTCATGATAAAGAACAAGAATCTTTATGATAAACGTAAGTGAAAGTGACATATTTGTCAGATATGATAACCCATACCTGAAATGTGACTTCTGCATTTAACCATCACTGGTGAGGAGTGAACACACATACACTCGGTGCAATCAGGGGTTAAGTGTCTTGCTCAGGGGCACTTCAGTTGCTACCTGCCAGTGCTGGTATCGAACCAGCAACCTTCTGATCACAAGCCCGACTCACCAGTAGGCCACAACTGCCCCATTACATACAACAGCAAACCCTAACAAAAGTCACCCCTAACAAATAAGTGATTCACTTGTGCTCCATATTCCTGAAGTCATTCTATAACTGTGTGTGTGGAATTACTGGTATTGGGTTTGTGTTGTAAGCACACAACAGTATACACCAGTACACACCAGTACAGATAGGAAGTAATGACAACATTTTAATATGTTGAAGAGCTATCCCAATACTGCATAAATTATATTTTCCACTTTAACCAAAAAATATTGTGTTTTGACAGGGTTCAACCCCAGGACCAACATAACGATAGTAGAGTAGAACTGTTTCAGCAGCTCCTGTGGCAGGTTGAACTTCCTCAGTTGATGAAGGAAGTACAACTTCTGCTGGGTCTTTTTGACAATGGAGTCATGTGGCCCCCTTCATCCTCTCCAGTACTGGTGCCAGATTAGACATTAACTTCCAACAAACCATCTGTTCTGTCATCATGCTCTTGTGGGTGTTCTCTGAACAGTGTTCATCAGGGTTTTATCATGTATGAATCTGCAGGGACAGAACTGCTGGAATCTGCTCCTGGTACGTGAGAGAGATTCTATTGTAATAACAAAGAACATTTCCTTGATTTTTATCAGAATAAGCTTTATTGACAGGTGTGTTTACACATGCGAGGAATTGGTTCTCATGACAGACGCTTCCACAGTGCAACAGAATGACAATGACAGGACAAAAACACAGATAAAAGAATAAAAAAAGAACAATATACAAAACAAAAGTCTGTGGATGGTGCAGTCAATATGGGACTGCATTATGTTCTGCAACATCTAGACAGACCAAAGCTGCCCGTGGGACAGAGTGATATGGATCCTTTATTTTGGTATAACAATGGTTCAGTATATTACCGTCTCTGGTGGGACATGTAACATGTATTTTGGCAGTTCACGGGAGAGATTTGCTTTATTAAAGTCCCAGAGAATGATTAAAACAGAGTTGTTCTGTCTCTGCGATCTGATCAGTAAGTTTCTGTATAGTTGAGCTCATGTGTGCTTGCAGAGGAATGTAAATGCACACGAGAATGAACAAGTGAAACTTTCGTGGCGAGTAGAAGGGCTTACAGGTGATGAAGAGCGCTTCCAGATCGGAACAGCACATCCTCTTTAACACAGTTACATCTGTACACCACCTTCCATTGATGTGAAAGCATGTCCCAACGCCACACAATTTACCCATTGATTCTGCACATTGATAGTTCATTGATTCTAGGAAGCCCGGCAGATGTAGCGCGCTGTCTGGAATGGCGTCATGTAGCCAGGTTTCCGTGAAACACAGAACAGCTGAATGTGAAAAGTCCTTGTTTGTCTGGGAGAGTAGAAGGAGTTTGTCCGTTTTGTTGGGTAGAGAGTGGATGGAAGCTAGGCAGCGCCGTTCTGACCTAGTCAGACGAGATCAAAGTTATCAGAACTCGGTCAAAATTTTTAGGTTATTTTTTTAATGTGACGGATTAGGGACAGATTTGTAACAAATGTGTATTAAACAGTGATGAATGATTTTTAAGCATTTTAAAAGGAACAGCTCTACATATATTTGCTCTATATGGAACATTACTGCACAGTACATAAGCTGTTTATTTTCTATATGACTGCACAAAACTGTCACTGGTCTGTGTCACAGAGATTTACACAAATTTATCAGTGCGATTCACTGTTCCTCTGTTCTGCTGTCAGAGGTGTTTCCTGCAGCTGAAACATCAGCCTGCGCTTCCAGATCCTGAGAACTGTTCTCATAACAGAGCTGTGCGTTTAACTTCCTTATGTCCATCTGTTTGTGTATTTCAGTTGGGTAAAACAGAGCGTGGGTTTGTAATAATGTGTATAAAAATAGTGTTATTTAATGCAGTTCAATCTGATCTTCTGTGACTAGCAAGTAAATGTTGCAGAGCTGAAAAGCAGCTGTGTTGTGTGTACAGTCCAGACTACGAGTGTGAGGACCTTTGTTTCTGATGGAAATAAGCCAAAATTCTCATGGCCCCTCCTTCTACATCAGTTTTAAAGTACAGAAAAGAACAGATTCTCCTATACCAGTGTTTTATCTGAAACCGGTTTGGGAGGATCTCTGATTGCTTTAATGGAAGTGTTTCTTCAGCAGGTTTTCAGCACAAGTGTAATTCTTGGTGCTGTGTTGCTGTGTTTGGTTGTTTATCTGTTTATCTCCATTGGCTCCAGTTCTCAGAATGAGGGCACAGAGCCTCCAGGGCCCAAACCACTGCCACTGCTGGGAAACCTGCTCATGCTGGACCTCAAGAAAACCTACGTGAGTCTGTGCGAGGTAAGATCATGAACCGAATTAATTGCACAAAAATAATTGTTGACAAAACCCCCCAAATGAAGATAATTACGTTCTTTACATTATCAACATTGTGTTACGTAAGATTAATAACATAACGGAAGGCAAGAGCAGTTTCCAATGAGAATGAGTGAGTAAGAACTTTGAGCTGATGGATAAATGATTCCTGTGTAGGGATTGTGTTTTCTAATGGTGAAAACTGGAAAGAAATGAGACGCTTTGCTCTCTCAAACCTACGAGACATTGGGATGGGCAGGGAAGAATTGAGGAGAAAATCATTGAAGAATCACAGTGTTTAAAAGCAGAATTTGAGAAGTTTGAAGGTAGGACAGAAAACCACCAGGACAAGATGGTGATATGACTGAAGCAGAATTATGAGAATGCTGTTCACTCTACTGCAGGAAAAGCGTTTGATACCCAAGATCCCGTTAGTCTCGCTGTTTCAAATATCATCTCATCCATTGTGTACGGCATCAGATTTGATTATAGTGACCCTCGCTTACATGAAATGGTGAAACGATCACATGAGAACGTAAAAATGACGGGTTCAGCGTCAATTCAGGTAAGCCCCAAACTATTTGTTTATATACTCTTAGATACTAGCTTATATTAGCTTAATTTTTAAGTTGAATCGATAATTCATTTTTTTCAAGGTTTCTTTCTAATTCTTCTTGTTTGTAGCTCTACAATCTGTTTCCGTGGCTTCGGCCTTTTGTGAAGAATCAGCAGCGTATTGTAAACAACCTCAGAGAAAACTACAAAGAAAGCAGTGAGATTTTACAAGACCTGCAGAAGACTCTGAACCCTCAGGAGCCCAGATGATTTGCTGAGTCTTTCCTCATACGACAGCAGAAAGACCAGGTACTGTACACTTCACAATGATCATCTACACACTGCATATAAACCTCTTCTGACTGCATAGTCCTATTCTGGGAAAACTGCAGAATTCACTTCTAAATACAATGTGAATGCAACTGAATTCACCTCTGTAAATCTCAGGAGGTGTCACAAGTTTGTTCACAAGTTTATCTGTGAATTGTGAACAGAATCAAATTGAACAATTGTTGAGATTGCTGTGACATAATTAAAGGGTGAGATGGAGTGAGAATGCTGTTTTAAAGGAGGTGCTGTAGTTTTAAAACAGGTTTAAGAAGTACAATAAAACCTATTTGCTCCCTGATTAAAACGTGAACGTGGCTGTCCTCAAAGAATTGAATGTCAATACAAATCATTAAGTTACAGCCAATATTAGAGGTAAATTAGTCTGTGTTTACTTGTATTTGAGAGATTAACTATGCTGCTGTGAAAGCTAGTTCAGAATCAAAGCCTTTTTGAGACTTTTCATGTCACAGACTTGACATGAAACCTGCACAGGCAACTGTTTGTTTTTATACGTTTCACAGAAATAGTCAACCTTGTTGACTTGTGTACTAAATAACAATCTCAGAATCTCTTTTATTCCATTGATGTTGTCTTACTTTGAAATTGATTAAAACTGGGGATTTTACAGTTAATTACATTTTCAGTGGGAAGTGGTGAAATGATTTGCCCTTGTTTCAGTTTTATTATGTTTAAGTGTGTAAGCGCTCACAGAAGACAGGAAGAACTTACCTTATACAGACGCTGTGATCCATGAAGTACAGAGACTGGCCAGTATTTTCCCCTTCAGTGTTCCACATCAGACCTCCTGTGACGTTCATCTTAATGGATACTTCATCAAGAGGGTCAGACTGAAACATACATGTCATGTTATCCTGCAGTAACTGTGAATAAGAGCTTGTGCATGTATGGGGTGGAAATGTATTTCTAAGAGTATAACAGACTTTCAGAACTATTATGTGCACGTATTATTTTCTATGTTCTTTGTCTTCCTTATCTTTGTCTTCCATTGTATTCCTTATCTTTCAGTGCATTATGAGAATAATATATAAGTTGTTTTATGAAGACAAATATGATGATGAATAATAACTGTGTTGTGATCTCGTGTGCAGGGCACCGGTGTGTTTACAGCAGTAATAAATATAGTGTCAATAATGTGTTGTGATCTCGTGTGGACGGACCGGTGTGTTCACAGCAAAAAATATAGTGTCAAAATAACTGTGTTGTGATCTCGTGTGCAGGGCACCGGTGTGTTCACAGCAGTAATAAATATAGTGTCAATAATAACTGTGTTGTGATCCGTGTGCAGGGCACGGTTTTCACAGCAGTAATAAATATAGTGTCAATAATAACTGTGTTGTGATCTCGTGTGCAGGGCACCGGTGTGTTCACAGCAGTGATAAATATAGTGTCAATAATAACTGTGTTGTGATCTCGTGTGCAGGGCACCGGTGTGTTCACAGCAGTGATAAATATAGTGTCAATAATAACTGTGTTGTGATCTCGTGTGCAGGGCACCGGTGTGTTCACAGCAGTAATAAATAAAGTGTCAATAATAACTGTGTTGTGATCTCGTGTGCAGGGCACCGTGTGTTCCGCAGTAATAATATAGTGTCAATAAAACTGTGTTGTGATCATTTTTTAGAGGCAACTGGTGTGTTCACAGCATAATAAATATAGTGTCAATAATAACTGTGTTGTGATCTCTGTGCAGGGCACCGGTGTGTTCACAGCAGTAATAAATATAGTGTCAATAATAACTGTGTTGTGATCTCGTGTGCAGGGCACCGGTGTGTTCACAGCAGTAATAAATATAGTGTCAATAATAACTGTGTTGTGATCTCGTGTGCAGGGCACCGGTGTGTTCACAGCAGTAATAAATATAGTGTCAATAATAACTGTGTTGTGATCTCGTGTGCAGGGCACCGGTGTGTTCACAGCAGTAATAAATATAGTGTCAATAATAACTGTGTTGTGATCTCGTGTGCAGGGTCACGGTGTGTTCAAGCAGTAATAAATATAGTGTCAATAATAACTGTGTTGTGATCTCGTGTGCAGGGCACCAGTGTGTTTCCACTCTTGATCTCTGTGTTGAGAGATGAAAGCGAGTGGGAAACGCCGCACAGCTTTAATCCAGGACACTTTCTGAATGATCAGGGCCAGTTTGTGAAACGAGACGCATTCTTGCCCTTCTCTGCAGGTGCAGTTCAGTTCACTAATGCTGTTATTCTAACTGAGGAGCCTGTACTCATCTCTCTGTATCGCTCTATCTCTCTCTCTCTCTATATATATATCTTTCTCTCTCCATATCTCTCTCTATACATCTCTCTGTCTCTCTCTATATATCTCTCTCTATATCTCTCTCTGTCTCTATATCTCTCTCTGTCTCTATCTCTCTCTGTCTCTCTCTATATCTCTCTCTCTATATATATATATTTATCTCTTTCTCTCTCTCTCTCTCTCTCTCTCTCTCTCTCTCTCTCTCAGGGCGCAGGGTGTGTCTAGGAGAGAGTTTGGCCAGGATGGAGCTCTTTCTGTTCTTCACCTCCCTCCTGCAGAACTTCCGCTTCACTCCTCCAGCTGGAGTGTGTGAGGATGATCTGGATCTCACTCCAGTTGTGGGATTCACACTGAATCCGGCTCCACACAAACTGTGTGCAGTGAAACGCTTGTGATTTCTGTTGCTCTGCAAATGGGCTCAAGACTGTGCTTGATAAATATACTGCTATAAACAAATTGTTACAATACAAACAGGGTTTGAATAAATAAGAATAAATAGCCAACAAATAAAAAAGAATTTTGTCATGCATATCGTGTTTGCTTATTTATAATTCTTAACCAAAATAAAGTTTTGTTTATAAGCATAAATTTAAATAATAATATAAACCATCATGTATAAAAATGAATTACAAAACGGAATGCCTTGAGATTCATGTAAAGCAGAGATATTCATGCCCTTTCTCAGTGTTTGGATATTTGGTGTGGCCGCTGTAGGTGAACATACCTTCATTTCTCTTGGCTCCTCCCTTTATGTGATATAACACACAGGAGAGAATCATTTCCTGACCTGAGATACCTGTTCAGTCTGAAGACTGCAGTGAAAGTCTCAGTCACAATGGCTGTAATGGAAACTCTCCTCATGCACGTTTCCACCACAGGAGCTTTACTTGCCGCTGCGCTGCTGCTTTTGCTGCTTTATCTGTTCTCCATCGGCTCAAGGTGTCCAGAAGAACATAAAGAACCTCCAGGACCCAAAGCACTGCCATTACTGGGGAACCTGCACCTGCTGGACCTCCGACAGCTTCATGTCAGCCTGTGTGAAGTGAGTTTCTAAACGTTTCCTCGCTGTAAATCCCAAAGGAACGTGTGGCTGATTCTTCAGGCACATTTATGTTCCACAGGCTGATTTTTATTGAAAAATAATTTGAGAAGATTATAATAACGTCTTTTAATAACATCTTTTAATAACGTCTTTTAACGTCCATTTACGTGATACATTACAGCTAGTGCGAGTGGCAATCAAAGATTTGTTTTCAGAGTTAAGTACGGTTTAAGCTGGACTTTTCCATCACCTCTGGTGATAGGAAGCATAATTTGAAACTGTTCTTACTGGGTTATAAAAAGGACTTTCATAGTGATTGCAACACAACACAGAACATAATCTAGATGCGTGAGAACGTGATAAGACCCGAGCTTTACAGTTCTCTGTGAGTTCCTTTATCTGTGCAGATGTGATGAAGAACTACAGCTGAGGAATTCAGAAGTTCAGCTGATCAGTGTTCAGTTCAGTGTTGCAGTTTTCACAGGGCTGCTGTTAATCAGGGTCCATAGCTGGATTTGTTCCAGTACTAACAGAAAGTGTTAAAGGAACCCGATACAAAATCCTGTAGATCAGAGATCTCCAACAAGATCCACAGAGTAGCAGAGCTGATCTTCAGCACTAATGAATCACACCTGAAGCAGCTGATCAAGATCTCTGGGACTGACAGAAACATCCAGGCAGATGTGTTGGAGAAGATCAGAGCCAAACAAAGTTTAATTGCAGTGGTATCAGTTCAACACTGTAAACTGCTTCATAATAATCAATGATTAATAAATGATGGAGTAAAAACATCTGTGTGAGTCTTTTAATATTTAAATCTTTGTGTTTCAGTTATCCAAGAAATATGGGTCAGTGTTCCAGGTGTATTTAGGACCCAAAAAGGTTGTGGTTCTGGCCGGATTCAAGACAGTTAGACAAGCACTTGTGAACCAGGCTGAAGAGTTTGGAGAAAGAGACATAACGCCCATATTACAGGACATCAATCAACGGCACGGTACAACATCAGTGTTCATAACATTTGTTTCATGTGTCCTGAAGAAACGTTCATTTAAAGAGGAAAGAGAGTTTTGATTGTATTCTGTACTTTGGTTATTCTATGTGGAAAAAAGTTTAGGAAGAATATTCTGTTGTTTGAACAATTCAGAACAAAGTTAGGATTTAAAACAAAGTAACACAAAACACCATAAAGGACTGAATCCGCATCATTTGATCATGTTGGTTATATTTTGAAATCAGTGTGAAGATGTGAGAGAATCTCTAGATCAATTCTCTGATGATTTGATGAATGAGAACCAAGTGAGAACAATGTTTCTCTGCAGGAATCATCTTTGCTAATGGTGACACCTGGAAGACCATGAGAAGATTTGCTCTCTCAACTCTTCGAGACTTTGGAATGGGAAAGAAACTGAGCGAAGAGAAGATTGTGGAGGAGACGCGTTATCTCAAGTAGATGTATTTGAGGCGTTCCAAGGTAGAGCGACATCTCGTGTACAGCTGCAGTTTTTCTGTTACAATTAAAATGTGTTTTAACAGTCTGTTCTCTGTTTCTGTACGTCTCACAGGAAATCCCTTTGATACAACCCAGCCAGTCAATTATGCCGTTTCCAACATCATCTCAGCTATTGTTTATGGAAAACGCTTTGAATATGATGACCCAAAGTTTCAGAACATGGTCAACAGGGCAAATCTGAACATCCGCATGGCCGGCTCTGCTGCCATTCAGGTGTTTTCAGATTCCTGCTGTGGCTCTCTCTGGTTTGGACCTTTGTGGATTGATGGAGAACATGTTGTGCTTGTTCTGAAAATTCTAGTGAATGTATTTGTTTACATTAGTACCTGCATGAAAAATGCATGCCAAACATTAACCAATCTAATACAGTCCTGCTCACCATTATTGGCACCCTTCATTTTATGCATAACCTGTGCAGCATCTTCAGGAATAAATGAAAATGTCCCAAAATTATATCATTAGGTTTTTTTAATTGGAGCTCCAAAGTAATTAAACAAAGAACATTGTTTTTTAACTTGCATGTAGTAATTTCAAAGAAGAAAAAGAAAAAAACAGCACAGGCAGCAATAAAGGCACCTTCCTTAATATTTGGTTGCACATCTTTCGCAGCAATCACAGCCTTCAAACGTTTCCTGTAGCTATCTACAAGCTTCTTGCATTTCTCTGCTGGTATTTTATCCCGCTCTTCCTTTGCAATTTGTTCAAGCTCTTAGATTTTAATGGGATTGAGATCAGGATTCATTGCTGGCCATTTTTAAAAACTCCATTTTTTCCTTTTCAACCATTCCTGCATGCTTTTGGATGTGTGCTTTGGGTCTTTGTCTTGCTAGAGGACCCATGATCTTCAACTCAAACCAAGTTAGGTTTGAGTTGAGCACTAGGTAGTTGACCACAGGATTTTGCTCCAAAATCCTGTGGTAATTCTCTGATTTCATGATTCCTGTGCTAATCAGGGCCTCCAGGCCCTGCTTGGTTTATTGTGCGGCGTGTAATAGATGCTGAAACCATGACCCCAGACTGTTCCAGGTTGGCCTTCAGGTCTTTGGATGTTAGACGTGGTGTTTTTTCCACCATTCGCACCAACCTTTGAAGAGTTCTCTCATCAGCTTTCCTCTTTCCCCCACATCCAGGGAGGTTTTTGACAGTTCCATGCTTGGCAAACTTCTTAATAACATTGCGTACAGTTAAAACAGGGATACCAAGGTCTTTGGAGATTATACCCTTAGGAGGTCTTGCTAATAATAGCACTTCTGATGTCCTCAGACAGCTCCTTTGTCTTCACCATTATGACAAAGGAACAGGGAGTAACGTGGCTTTTTTAAACACTGAAGTCATCATTCAATGAATAATTTATGCCACATGAGACTGACAATTTATGACAGGTGATTCTCATTTGTGATTTTCCACAGGTGAATCAAAATGTATTTCCATACTGATTTATAGTAAAGGGTGCCAATACCAGTGTCACAGCAAGCCTTAAATTTTTCTATTTATTTTCTCCTATTGTTTTTTGTTTAATTGTTGTTTATCAGCTTTTTGTATCAAAACACAAGAAAAAAAGCTGTTTCACTTGATTATTTTTTCAGGAGATATTCCACATTATCTACATAACCATCAAGGGTGCCAATAATGGTGAGCAGGACTGTAAATGTGAAGTCATATTGTTTTTGCTGTTGTTGTAGCGCCCCCTAGAGACCACAGACATAATTTGCTGCATGTCCTCAGTATGTCCTGATGTTTATGTTGCTCTTTATCGTGTGCCTTCCCCTGCAGATCTATAACATGTGGCCAGCACTTCGACCCTGGCTGAAGACGTGGAAGCAGCTAATGACAAACATGGACAGCAACAGGAGAGAGATGCAGGAGCTGGTGAACCGCTTACGAGAGACCTTAAAGCCCCCTGAGTGCAGAGGATTGGTTGACTCCTTCCTCATCCACAAACAAAGCATAGAAGTAAGACATTATGAATGTTTGTGTGGAGTGTGTGTGTACTCACCCTAAATAAAGAAGGATGTGTTTGTGCCTCCATCAGGAATCTGGAGAAGAAAACGCACATTTTCATGATCTGAATCTGCTGATCACCGTGTCCAACCTGTTTGCTGCTGGTACTGACACCACCGGAACGACACTGCGCTGGGGTCTCCTGCTCATGGCTAAATATCCTCACATACAAGGTCAGAGATCCAGCTGTTCACTGTGTATTCACAGATGTGTGGAGAAGTTCACAGTCTCATTCACTCTGTTTTGTCTGTCAGTGAAGACCATGAGGAGAAATTCACTGATATTAAACACTTCTGTGTGATCTCTGGTGGGTCATAGATCGGGTTCAGGAGGAGATTGACAGAGTGATGGGTGGACGTGAAGCACTCGCAGAACACAGGAAGATCTTGCCTTATACAGATGCTGTGATCCATGAAATCCAGAGACTGGCCAACGTAGTGCCCATGAATCTGCCCCATATGACCAGCTGTGACGTGATCTTCAATGGATACTACATCAAGAAGGTCAGCCCCACTTGTGCTGTATATTATTCTCTTATTCTCTTCAGTGGCCATATCCACCCTCAGCTTTGAATGTTTTAATAATGTCATAAATGAAGAGGACAGCCTCTCTCCAGACTGCTAACATGAGCAGTGGTTTCTTCTGAACTCTAGGGGACGTGTGTTCTCCCGCTGTTGACATCTGTTCTGAGGGACGAGAACGAGTGGGAGACGCCCTACACTTTTAATCCTGCACACTTTCTAGACGAGAAGGGTCAGCTGAAGAAACGAGACGCCTTCATACCCTTCTCTGCAGGTACTGTGCAGAAGTTTATCTGTTAATATGAATGTAAGCTCAACTCAGACAGTGTTTAGATACTGTAACCGCTGCTGTATGATCTGTTGTGTTCAACATCTTTCATAACTGGAGTATCTCATCCAGAAGATCCACGAATACAGAACAGCTGCACACTGTGCACAGTATACATACAGAAAGAGTAAAAGTAGTATGTCATTCCAGATATATTCTCTCTCTCTCTCTCTCTCTCTCTCTCAGGCCGCAGGGTGTGTCTAGGAGAAGGTTTGGCCAGGATGGAGCTCTTTCTGTTCTTCACCTCCCTCCTGCAGAACTTCCGCTTCACTCCTCCACCTGGAGTGTCTGGAGATGATCTGGACCTGAAAGGAGTCGTTGGAGTTACACTGAATCCATCCCCACACAAGCTGTGTGCTGTCAGACGGTCCTGAGCCAAGACAATATTGTCCATCCACATAGAAAAACAAAACACCCGGTTTAATAACAGCTGGGATGATGACACAAATTTCACAAACTCAGTAAACACACAAAATGTATGTACATAAACGCAAGAAATTATTAAACCAGTAATATACAAAGTGATTTTGTTTTATAACGTTTATGCTTTTAGTTTGCATTAGATAACATTGTACTTTAGGTAAAGGAAATTATGAAGATCAGCATAAACAGATAATTAAATGATTTAAAAAAAATTGCTATTGGTTTATTTTGTAACACATAAATCACTGAATAGGAAACTTTTTAGGCTTTACAGTGAACGCGGATGAGGGTGAATTATTTGAACCTCCTCCAGTAAACTACACTGCTGATAGAGACTCAGTTCTGGATATTACAATTAAATACATTTATTACAAGCCTCATAAATAACACTGTTTCAAAATAATAAAATCACCATCACAGCCTGCACGAGAGTAATGCAGCTTTACACCAACACAATGTTGTGTGCAAATGACCAAACACTTACTGTCATAACATTTAAAAATATAAAAATGAAGGTGATAAAGTGATTGCCTTTCTTTAAATAACCCATTAAAATAATGAAACAGTATGCCTCTAAATTACCTCAGGGTTTACCTCAAGTTACCTGAGAGTTTACCTCAGAGTTTCAATACCTCAGAGTTTACCTCAGAGTTTACCTCTTACCCAGAGTTACCTCAGAGTTTACCTCAGAGTTACCTCAGAGTTACCTCAGAGTTTACCTCATTACCCAGAGTTTACCTCACCCCGCGAGTAAACCGGATGACATGACAACGTTATACAGCATATATTCACGATAAATATACAATATTACAGCCCTCACGGTTATGTGACATCAGGTCATACAATAATTGTGATAAAAATGACAAATAAACGATGTCTGGTTCACCTTCACCTCAGCGCGCGCTCAGTCTGGCGGTAGGCTCGGGCTGCTGCGCATGCGCAGAACTCTCCAGCAGGACGACGGTGCGGCTCGGTGACGTCAGTGTGTGAGCGCATCTCTCGTGATCAACACTAAACTAACATTTAAACTAAACTAGGTTATGTTCATAACTTACACCCTGTACTTTCACCTGAAAAAGTGCAACAAAATAAAACACGAACAGACCGATTTAACATCATATACAGTGAACGGATGTGCTTTTACATCAGATGTTTCGCTCATGTCAATATGGCGGCATCATTCATATCAGACATGCTGAAGAGTGAAACTTCATTTCTCTTTCACTAGATGTTTCGTGTTGTTCGTCCAGAAGGGAGAGCGGCGCTTACTGCTCTGTCAGGCCTGATAGGAGCTTCATTAGTAAAAGCTCTGTTGTGGATGACCAATAACACTGTTCATGTAATAATGCATGTGATCTTCACATTGAAAAGAGGAATAAACCACACACTGTTATGTGAACACATCATAATGAACAGACAGACTGCACTGATGATGACGATGATGATGATGAAGCTCTCAGGTGAAACCATGAAGATCCAACAGGTGACGGAGACGTAACTGTTGTCGCAGTGATTCTGTTATACCAAATATCACATGCTGAATAACATTTGAGTAAGTGTGTGTTGAAGCTTCATTAATGAAGAGGAAGATGATGAAATGGAGAGATTGTTTCACTTCCTCAATGTTCTCGTTTGTATTCGTGTCACAAGCTTTATGGATGATGGTGCTGTAATGGGTTACAGGCTCCAGCAGGGGGAGTTCTGGTCTTTGTTTGTGTGTGTTCATCTCAGTTGGTCTCAGTTTTTATTAATGAACCGCACTGAATTAACACGTTACATTAACAGCCCAATTCATATTTTGTGTTTTACTAGTAATGTATATTGTTTGCCATTTCTGTTACGTGTATTGGACATATTTGGCCAATAAAAGATGAGGGTGATGCAGTTTAGTAAATAAAAATTAAGGCTAGTTACCATAAGATTACTAGTTCAGGCTCAACAGGGAACGACACACGAGTGGTTAATATTGTTCCCTTGAGCAAAAGCTTGAACTGCAGGTTGCTCCAGTGGGATTTTTCCTGGACTAAACAAACTTCTTGGCCCTGTAGTGATCTATTTACTAAGATCACTAACCTTACTTATAGTTGCTCACTAAGAGGAACTAATTTGCAATCTGCATGTTTCTTTGTGGAAATATTGCAGGTGTTTTATAAAGTTTAAACAAGGCGGTTTGTCCTTAACTAAACTTTGACCCCTTTGTTAGGTAAATCTTTGCCTACTTAAAATTGGCTGGTGTACTGTATAAACATTTGACTATATCATATAATAACAAATGTCTTCTGACCTGTTTTTGCCCATTCTGACTATTATATATGCAGTCATCCAAAATAACTAAAAAACGTGGTGTAGCTTATGGCAGCTTTAGGGGTTATTTACACTCGTTCACTTCACTTGATTGATCAAGTTCTGGACATGTTCCATGTACACCTGGCCACATAAATGTGTTTAATCCACTGTGATGATGCTAATGCTGTTAATGTTCACGTACACGTTTTCACCCTGACAATTTACACCAGCAGTTTTGTAATAGGGCAGAACACATAAACATTTTTTACTTAAATGGGTCATGATAAAGAACAAGAATCTTTAGATAAAATGAAACGTAAGTGAAAGTGACATATTTGTCAGATATGATAACCCATACCTGAAATGTGACTTCTGCATTTAACCATCACTGGTGAGGAGTGAACACACATACACGGGGGGCGCACAATGCTGCCCGGGGCAATCAGGGGTTAAGTGTCTTGCTCAGGGGCACTTCAGTTGCTACCTGCCAGTGCTGGAATCGAACCAGCAACATTCTGATCACAAGCCCGACTCACCAGTAGGCCACAACTGCCCCATTACATACAACAGCAAACCCTAACAAAAGTCACCCCTAACAAATAAGTGATTTACTTGTGCTCCATATTCCTGAAGTCATTCTATAACTGTGTGTGAGGAATTACTGGTATTGGGTTTGTGTTGTAAGCACACAACAGTATACACCAGTACACACCAGTACAGCTGTGCGAGATAGGAAGTAATTACAACGTTTTAATATGTTGAAGAGCTATTCCAATACTGCATAAATTATATTTTCCACTTTAACCTCAAAATATTGTGTTTTGACAGGGTTCAACCCCAGGACCAACATAACGACGGCAGAGTAGAACTGTTTCAGCAGCTCCTGTGGCAGGCTGAACTTCCTCAGTTGATGAAGGAAGTACAACTTCTGCTGGGTCTTTTTGACAATGGAGTCAATGTGAGTGCCCCCCTTCATCCTCTCCAGTACTGGTGCCAGATTAGACATTAACTTCCGACAAACCATCTGTTTTGTCATCATGCTCTTGTGGGTGTTCTCTGAACAGTGTTCATCAGGGTTTTATCATGCATGAATCTGCAGGGACAGAACTGCTGGAATCTACTCCTGGTACGTGAGAGAGATTCTATTGTAATAACAAAGAACATTTCCTTGATTTTTATCAGAATGAGCTTTATTGACAGGTGTGTTTACACATACAAGGAATTTGTTCTCATGACAGAAGCTTCCACAGTGCAACAGAATGACAATGACAGGACAAAAACACAGATAAAAGAATAAAAAAAGAACAATATACAAAAGAAAAGTCTGTGGATGGTGCAGTCAATATGGGACTGCATTATGTTCTGCAACATCTAGACAGACCAAAGCTGCCCGTGGGACAGAGTGATATGGATCCTTTATTTTGGTATAACAATGGTTCAGTATATTACCGTCTCTGGTGGGACATGTAACATGTATTTTGGCAGTTCACGGGAGAGATTTGCTTTATTAAAGTCCCAGAGAATGATTAAAACAGAGTTGTTCTGTCTCTGCGATCTGATCAGTAAGTTTCTGTATAGTTGAGCTCATGTGTGCTTGCAGAGGAATGTAAATGCACACGAGAATGAACAAGTGAAACTTTGTGTGGCGAGTAGAAGGGCTTACAGGTGATGAAGAGCGCTTCCAGATCGGAACAGCACATCCTCTTTAACACAGTTACATCTGTACACCACCTTCCATTGATGTGAAAGCATGTCCCGCCGCCACACAATTTACCCATTGATTCTGCACATTGATAGTTCATTGATTCTGGGAAGCCCGGCAGATGTAGCGCGCTGTCTGAAATGGCGTCATGTAGCCAGGTTTCCGTGAAACACAGAACAGCAGAATGTGAAAAGTCCTTGTTTGTCCGGGAGAGTAGAAGGAGTTTGTCCTTTTTGTTGGGTAGAGAGTGGATGGAAGCTAGGCAGCGCCGTTCTGACCTAGTCAGACGAGATCAAAGTTATCAGAACTCGGTCAAAATTTTTAGATTATTTTTTAATGTGACGGATTAGGGACAGATTTGTAACAAATGTGTATTAAACAGTGATGAATGACTTTTAAGCATTTTAAAGGAACAGCTCTACATATATTTGCTCTATATGGAACAGTTCACTAATAATGGGTCTACTGTTTATTTTTCCATGACTGCAAGACAACTTCACTGTGTCTGTAGTTCACTGTGCATTACACAAATTATCAGTGTGATTCACTGTTCCTCTGTTCTGCTGTCAGAGGTGTTTCCTGCAGCTGAAACATCAGCCTGTGCTTCCAGATCCTGAGAACTGTTCTCATAACAGAGCTGTTCGTTTAACTTCCTCATGTCCATCTGTTTGTGTATTTCAGTTGGGAAAACAGAGCGTGGGTTTGTAATAATGTGTATAAAAATAGTGTTGTTTAATGCAGTTCAATCTGATCTTCTGTGACTAGCCAGTAAATGTTGCAGAGCTGAAAAGCAGCTGTGTTGTGTGTACAGTCCAGACTACGAGTGTGAGGACCTTTGTTCCTGATGGAAATAAGCCAAAATTCTCATGGCCCCTCCTTCTATATCAGTTTCAAAGTACTGAAAATAACAGATTCTCCTGTACCAGTGTTTTATCTGAAGCCGTTTGGGAGGATCCCTGATTGCTTTAATGGAAGTGTTTCTTCAGCAGGTTTTCAGCACAAGTGTAATTCTTGGTGCTGTGTTGCTGTGTTTGGTTGTTTATCTGTTTATCTCCATTGGCTCCAGTTCTCAGAATGAGGGCACAGAGCCTCCAGGGCCCAAACCACTGCCACTGCTGGGAAACCTGCTCATGCTGGACCTCAAGAAAACCTACATGAGTCTGTGTGAGGTAAGATCATGAACCGAATTAATTGCACAAAAAATAACTGTTGACAAAACCCCCCAAATGAAGATAATTACGTTATCTTTACGTTATCAACATTGTGTTACATAAGATTAATAACATAACGGAAGGCAAGAGCAGTTTCCAATGAGAATGAGTGAGTAAGAACTTTGAGCTGATGGATAAATGATTCCTGTGTAGGGATTGTGTTTTCTAATGGTGAAAACTGGAAAGAAATGAGACGCTTTGCTCTCGCAAAGCTACGAGACTTTGGGATGGGCAGGAGAAGAATTGAGGAGAAAATCATTGAAGAATCACAGGGTTTAAAAGAATTTTGAAGGTAGGACAGAAAACCACCAGGACAAGATGGTGATATGACTGAAGCAGAATTATGAGAATGTTGTTCACTCTACTGCAGGAAAAGCGTTTGATACCCAAGATCCCGCTAGTCTCGCTGTTTCAAATATCATCTCATCCATTGTGTACGGCATCAGATTTGATTACAGTGACCCTCGCTTACATGAAATGGTGAAACGATCATATGAAAACATGAAAATGACGGGTTCAGCGTCAATTCAGGTAAGATCCAAACTATTTGTTTATATACTCAGTATTCTCAGTTGAAACGAGAGTTCATTATTTCAAGGTTTCTTTCTAATTCTTCTCGTCTGTAGCTCTACAATCTGTTTCCGTGGCTTCGGCCTTTTGTGAAGAATCAGCAGCGTATTGTAAACAACCTCAGAAAAAACTACAAAGAAAGCAGTGAGATTTTACAAGACCTGCAGAAGACTCTGAACCCTCAGGAGCCCAGAGGATTTGCTGAGTCTTTCCTCATACGACAGCAGAAGGACCAGGTACTGTACACTTCACAATGATCATCTACACACTGCATGTAAACCTCTTCTGACTGCATAGTCCTATTCTGGGAAAACTGCAGAATTCACTTCTATATACAATGTGAATGCAACTGAATTCACTTCTGTAAATCTCAGGAGGTGTCACAAGTTTATTCACAAGTTTATCTGTGAATTGTGAACAGAATCAAATTGAACAATTGTTGAGATTGCTGTGACATAATGAAAGGGTGAGATGGAGTGAGAATGCTGTTTTAAAGGAGGTGCTGTAGTTTTAAAACAGGTTTAAGAAGTACAATAAAACCTATTTGCTCCCTGATTAAAACGTGAACGTGGCTGTCCTCAAAGAATTAAATGTCAATACAAATCATTAAGTTACAGCCAATATTAGAGGTAAATTAGTCTGTGTTTACTTGTATTTGAGAGATTAACTATGCTGCTGTGAAAGCTAGTTCAGATCAAAGCCTTATGTCACAGACGACATGAAACCTAGGCAACCTTGTTTTAAACGTTTCACAGAAATAGTCAACCTTGTGACTTGTGTACTAAATAACAATCTCAGAATCTCTTTTTTCCATTGATGTTGTCTTACTTTGAATTTGATTAAAACTGGGGATTTTACAGTTAATTACATTTTCAGTGGGAAGTGGTGAAATGATTTGCCCTTGTTTCAGTTATTATGTTTAAGTGTGTAAGCGCTCACAGAAGACAGGAAGAACTTACCTTATACAGACGCTGTGATCCATGAAGTACAGAGACTGGCCAGTATGTTGCCCACCAGTATTCCACATCAGACCTCCTGTGACGTTCATCTTAATGGATACTTCATCAAGAGGGTCAGACTGAAACAAACATGTCATGTTATCCTGCAGTAACTGTGAATAAGATCTTGTGCATGTATGGGGTGGAAATGTATTTCTAAGAGTATAACAGACTTTCAGAACTATTATGTGCACGTATTATTTTCTATGTTCTTTGTCTTCCTTATCTTTGTCTTCCATTGTATTCCTTATCTTTCAGTGCATTATGAGAATAATATATAAGTTGTTTTATGAAGACAAATATGATGATGAATAATAACTGTGTTGTGATCTCGTGTGCAGGGCACCGGTGTGTTCACAGCAGTAATAAATATAGTGTCAATAATAACTGTGTTGTGATCTCGTGTGCAGGGCACCGGTGTGTTCACAGCAGTAATAAATATAGTGTCAATAATAACTGTGTTGTGATCTCGTGTGCAGGGCACCGGTGTGTTCACAGCAGTGATAAATATAGTGTCAATAATAACTGTGTTGTGATCTCGTGTGCAGGGCACCGGTGTGTTCACAGCAGTGATAAATATAGTGTCAATAATAACTGTGTTGTGATCTCGTGTGCAGGGCACCGGTGTGTTCACAGCAGTGATAAATATAGTGTCAATAATAACTGTGTTGTGATCTCGTGTGCAGGGCACCGGTGTGTTCACAGCAGTAATAAATATAGTATCAATAATAACTGTGTTGTGATCTCGTGTGCAGGGCACCGGTGTGTTCACAGCAGTAATAAATATAGTGTCAATAATAACTGTGTCGTGATCTCGTGTGCAGGGCACCGGTGTGTTCACAGCAGTAATAAATATAGTGTCAATAATAACTGTGTCGTGATCTCGTGTGCAGGGCACCGGTGTGTTCACAGCAGTAATAAATATAGTGTCAATAATAACTGTGTTGTGATCTCGTGTGCAGGGCACCGGTGTGTTCACAGCAGTAATAAATATAGTGTCAATAATAACTGTGTTGTGATCTCGTGTGCAGGGCACCGTGTGTTCACAGCAGTAATAAATATAGTGTCAATAATAACTGTGTCGTGATCTCGTGTGCAGGGCACCGGTGTGTTCACAGCAGTAATAAATATAGTGTCAATAATAACTGTGTCGTGATCTCGTGTGCAGGGCACCGGTGTGTTCACAGCAGTAATAAATATAGTGTCAATAATAACTGTGTCGTGATCTCGTGTGCAGGGCACCGGTGTGTTCACAGCAGTAATAAATAAAGTGTCAATAATAACTGTGTCGTGATCTCGTGTGCAGGGCACCGGTGTGTTCACAGCAGTAATAAATATAGTGTCAATAATAACTGTGTCGTGATCTCGTGTGCAGGGCACCGGTGTGTTCACAGCAGTAATAAATATAGTGTCAATAATAACTGTGTTGTGATCTCGTGTGCAGGGCACCGGTGTGTTCACAGCAGTAATAAATATAGTGTCAATAATAACTGTGTTGTGATCTCGTGTGCAGGGCACCGGTGTGTTCACAGCAGTAATAAATATAGTGTCAATAATAACTGTGTTGTGATCTCGTGTGCAGGGCACCGGTGTGTTCACAGCAGTAATAAATATAGTGTCAATAATAACTGTGTTGTGATCTCGTGTGCAGGGCACCGGTGTGTTCACAGCAGTAATAAATATAGTGTCAATAATAACTGTGTTGTGATCTCGTGTGCAGGGCACCGGTGTGTTCACAGCAGTAATAAATATAGTGTCAATAATAACTGTGTTGTGATCTCGTGTGCAGGGCACCGGTGTGTTCACAGCAGTAATAAATATAGTGTCAATAATAACTGTGTTGTGATCTCGTGTGCAGGGCACCGGTGTGTTCACAGCAGTAATAAATATAGTGTCAATAATAACTGTGTTGTGATCTCGTGTGCAGGGCACCGGTGTGTTCACAGCAGTAATAAATATAGTGTCAATAATAACTGTGTTGTGATCTCGTGTGCAGGGCACCGGTGTGTTCACAGCAGTAATAAATATAGTGTCAATAATAACTGTGTTGTGATCTCGTGTGCAGGGCACCGGTGTGTTCACAGCAGTAATAAATATAGTGTCAATAATAACTGTGTTGTGATCTTGTGTGCAGGGCACCGGTGTGTTCACAGCAGTAATAAATATAGTGTCAATAATAACTGTGTTGTGATCTCGTGTGCAGGGCACCGGTGTGTTCACAGCAGTAATAAATATAGTGTCAATAATAACTGTGTTGTGATCTCGTGTGCAGGGCACCGGTGTGTTCACAGCAGTAATAAATATAGTGTCAATAATAACTGTGTCGTGATCTCGTGTGCAGGGCACCGGTGTGTTCACAGCAGTAATAAATATAGTGTCAATAATAACTGTGTCGTGATCTCGTGTGCAGGGCACCGGTGTGTTCACAGCAGTAATAAATATAGTGTCAATAATAACTGTGTTGTGATCTCGTGTGCAGGGCACCGGTGTGTTCACAGCAGTAATAAATATAGTGTCAATAATAACTGTGTTGTGATCTCGTGTGCAGGGCACCGGTGTGTTCACAGCAGTAATAAATATAGTGTCAATAATAACTGTGTTGTGATCTCGTGTGCAGGGCACCGGTGTGTTCACAGCAGTAATAAAGTGTCAATAATAACTGTGTTGTGATCTTGTGTGCAGGGCACCAGTGTGTTCACAGCAGTAATAAATATAGTGTCAATAATAACTGTGTTGTGATCTTGTGTGCAGGGCACCAGTGTGTTTCCACTCTTGATCTCTGTGTTGAGAGATGAAAGCGAGTGGGAAACGCCGCACAGCTTTAATCCAGGACACTTTCTGAATGATCAGGGCCAGTTTGTGAAACAAGACGCATTCTTGCCCTTCTCTGCAGGTGCACTTCAGTTCACTACTGCTGTTATTCTAACTGAGGAGCCTGTACTCATCTCTCTGTATCTCTCTATATCTCTCTCTCTATATATCTATATCTCTCTCTTTGTCTCTCTCTCTATACATCTCTCTGTCTCTGTCTCTCTCTATATATCTCTCTATATCTCTCTTTATATCTCTCTCTGTCTCTCTCTCTCTATATATCTCTTTCTGTCTCTCTCTATATCTCTCTGTCTCTCTCTATATCTCTCTGTCTCTCTCTATATCTCTCTGTCTCTCTCTACCTCTCTCTCTCTGTCTGTCTCTCTCTCAGGGCGCAGGGTGTGTCTAGGAGAAGGTTTGGCCAGGATGGAGCTCTTTCTGTTCTTCACCTCCCTCCTTCAGTATTTCCGCTTCACTCCTCCAGCTGGAGTGTGTGAGGATGATCTGGATCTCACTCCAGTTGTGGGATTCACACTGAATCCGGCTCCACACAAACTGTGTGCAGTGAAACGCTTGTGATTTCTGTTGCTCTGCAAATGGGCTCAAGACTGTGCTTGATAAAATACAAATTGCTATAAACAAATTGTTACAATACAAACAGGGTTTGAATAAATAAGAATAAATAGCCAACAAATAAAAAAGAATTTTGTCATGCATATCATGTTTGCTTATTTATAATTCTTAACCAAAATAAAGTTTTGTTTATAAGCATACATTTAAATAAAAATATAAACCATCATGTATAAAAATGAATTACAAAACTGAATGCCTTGAGATTCATGTAAAGCAGAGATATTCATGCCCTTTCTCAGTGTTTGGATATTTGGTGTGGCCGCTGTAGGTGAACATACCTTCATTTCTCTTGGCTCCTCCCTTTATGTGATATAACACACAGGAGAGAATCATTTCCTGACCTGAGATACCTGTTCAGTCTGAAGACTGCGGTGAAAGTCTCAGTCACAATGGCTGTAATGGAAACTCTCCTCATGCACGTTTCCACCACAGGAGCTTTACTTGCCGCTGCGCTGCTGCTTTTGCTGCTTTATCTGTTCTCCATCAACTCAAGGAGTCCAGAAGAACATAAAGAACCTCCAGGACCCAAAGCACTGCCATTACTGGGGAACCTGCACCTGCTGGACCTCCGACAGCTTCATGTCAGCCTGTGTGAAGTGAGTGAGTTTCTAAACGTTTCCTCGCTGTAAATCCCAAAGGAACGTGTGGCTGATTCTTCAGGCACATTTATGTTCCACAAGCTGATTTTTATTGAAAAATAATTTGAGAAGATTATAATAACGTCTTTTAATAACATCTTTTAATAACGTCTTTTAACGTCCATTTACGTGATAGATGACAGGTAGTGTGAGTGGCAAACAAAGTTTAGTTGTTTTCAAAGAACCGTGTAACCTAGACTGGGACAGAGATGAGGATCATGTTTTTTCCATCACCTCTGGTGAAAGGAAGCATAATTTGAAACTGTTCTTACTGGATTATAAAAAGACTTTCATAGCGATTGCAACACAACACAGAACAGAACCTAGATGCGTGAGAACGTGATAAGACCCGAGCTTTACAGTTCTCTGTGAGTTCCTTTATCTGTGCAGTAACCGATGAAGAACTACAGCTGAGGAATTCAGAAGTTCAGCTGATCAGTGTTCAGTTCAGTGTTGCAGTTTTCACAGGGCTGCTGTTAATCAGGGTCCATAGCTGGATTTGTTCCAGTACTAACAGAAAGTGTTAAAGGAACCCGATACAAAATCCTGTAGATCAGAGATCTCCAACAAGATCCACAGAGCAGCAGAGCTGATCTCCAGCACTAATGAATCACACCTGAAGCAGCTGATCAAGATCTCTGGGACTGACAGAAACATCCAGGCAGATGTGTTGGAGAAGATCAGAGCCAAACAAAGTTTAATTGCAGTGGTATCAGTTCAACACTGTAAACTGCTTCATAATAATCAATGATTAATAAATGATGGAGTAAAAACATCTGTGTGAGTCTTTTAATATTTAAATCTTTGTGTTTCAGTTATCCAAGAAATATGGGTCAGTGTTCCAGGTGTATTTAGGACCCAAAAAGGTTGTGGTTCTGGCCGGATTCAAGACAGTTAGACAAGCACTTGTGAACCAGGCTGAAGAGTTTGGAGAAAGAGACATAACGCCCATATTACAGGACATCAATCAACGGCACGGTACAACATCAGTGTTCATAACATTTGTTTCATGTGTCCTGAAGAAACGTTCATTTAAAGAGGAAAGAGAGTTTTGACTGTATTCTGTACTTTGGTTATTCTATGTGGAAAAAAGTTTAGGAGGAATATTCTGTTGTTTGAACAATTCAGAACAAAGTTAGGAATTAAAACAAAGTAACACAAAACACCATAAAGGACTGAATCCGCATCATTTGATCATGTTGGTTATATTTTGAAATCAGTGTGGAGATGTGAGAGAATCTCTAAATCAATTCTCTGATGATTTGATGAATGAGAACCAAGTGGGAACAATGTTTCTCTGCAGGAATCATCTTTGCTAATGGTGACACCTGGAAGACCATGAGAAGATTTGCTCTCTCAACTCTTCGAGACTTTGGAATGGGAAAGAAACTGAGCGAAGAGAAGATTGTGGAGGAGACGCGTTATCTGCGAGATGTATTTGAGGCGTTCCAAGGTAGAGCGACATCTTGTGTACAGCTGCAGTTTTTCTGTTACAATTAAAATGTGTTTTAACAGTCTGTTCTCTGTTTCTGTACGTCTCACAGGAAATCCCTTTGATACAACCCAGCCAGTCAATTATGCCGTTTCCAACATCATCTCAGCTATTGTTTATGGAAAACGCTTTGAATATGACGACCCAAAGTTTCAGGACATGGTCAACAGGGCAAATCTGAACATCCGCATGGCCGGCTCTGCTGCCATTCAGGTGTTTTCAGATTCCTGCTGTGGCTCTCTCTGGTTTGGACCTTTGTGGATTGATGGAGAACATGTTGTGCTTGTTCTGAAAATTCTAGTGAATGTATTTGTTTTCATTAGTACCTGCATGAAAAATGCATGCCAAACATTAACCAATCTAATACAGTCCTGCTCACCATTATTGGCACCCTTCATTTTATGCATAACCTGTGCAACATCTTCAGGAATAAATGAAAATGTCCCAAAATTATATCATTAGGATTTTTTAATTGGAGCTCCAAAGTGATTAAACAAAGAACATTGTTTTTCAACTTGCATGTAGTAATTTCAAAGAAGAAAAAGAAAAAAACAGCACAGGCAGCAATAAAGGCACCTTCCTTAATATTTGGTTGCACATCCTTTGGCAGCAATCACAGCCTCCAAACGTTTACTGTAGCTATCTACAAGCTTCTTGCATTTCTCTGCTGGTATTTTATCCCGCTCTTCCTTTGCAATTTGTTCAAGCTCTTGAAACATTCAAGGGATTCTTTTTCCAGTGGCAGATTTCAGCTCACCACAAAGATTTTAATGGGATTGAGATCAGGATTCATTGCTGGCCATTTTTAAAAAGTCTATTTTTTCCTTTTCAACCATTCCTGCATGCTTTTGGATGTGTGCTTTGGGTCTTTGTCTTGCTAGAGGACCCATGATCTTCAACTCAAACCAAGTAAGGTTTGAGTTGAGCACTAGGTAGGACATTTTGCTCCCAAATCCTGTGGTAATTCTCTGATTTCATGATTCCTGTGCTAATCAGGGTCTCCAGGCCCTGCTTGGTTTATTGTGTGGCGTGTAATAGATGTTGAAACCATGACCCCAGACTGTTCCAGGTTGGCCTTCAGGTCTTTGGATGTTAGACGTGGTGTTTTTTCCACCATTCGCACCAACCTTTGAAGAGTTCTCTCATCAGTTTTCCTCTTTCCCCCACATCCAGGGAGGTTTTTGACAGTTCCATGCTTGGCAAACTTCTTAATAACATTGCGTACAGTTGAAACAGGGATACCAAGGTCTTTGGAGATTATACCCTTAGGAGGTCTTGCTAATAATAGCACTTCTGATGTCCTCAGACAGCTCCTTTGTCTTCACCATTATGACAAAGGAACAGGGAGTAACGTTGCTTTTTTAAACACTGAAGTCATCATTCAATGAATAATTTATGTCACATGGGACTGACAATTTATCACAGGTGATTCTCATTTGTGATTTTCCACAGGTGAATCAAAATGTATTTCCATACTGATTTATAGTAAAGGGTGCCAATACCAGTGTCACAGCAAGCCTTAAATTTTTCTATTTATTTTCTCCTATTGTTTTTGTTTAATTGTTGTTTATCAGCTTTTTGTATCAAAGCACAAGAAAAAAAGCTGTTTCACTTGATTATTTTTTCAGGAGATATTCCACATTATCTACATAACCATCAAGGGTGCCAATAATGGTGAGCAGGACTGTAAATGTGAAGTCATATTGTTTTTGCTGTTGTTGTAGCGCCCCCTAGAGACCACAGACATAATTTGCTGCATGTCCTCAGTATGTCCTGATGTTTATGTTGCTCTTTATCGTGTGCCTTCCCCTGCAGATCTACAACATGTGGCCAGCACTTCGACCCTGGCTGAAGACGTGGAAGCAGCTAATGACAAACATGGACAGCAACAGGAGAGAGATGCAGGGGCTGGTGAACCGCTTACGAGAGACCTTAAAGCCTCCTGAGTGCAGAGGATTGGTTGACTCCTTCCTCATCCACAAACAAAGCATAGAAGTAAGACATGAATGTTTGTGTGGAGTGTGTGTGTACTCACCCTAAATAAAGAAGGATGTGTTTGTGCCTCCATCAGGAATCTGGAGAAGAAAACGCACATTTTCATGATCTGAATCTGCTGATCACCGTGTCCAACCTGTTTTCTGCTGGTACTGACACCACCGGAACAACACTGCGCTGGGGTCTCCTGCTCATGGCTAAATATCCTCACATACAAGGTCAGAGATCCAGCTGTTCACTGTGTATTCACAGACGTGTGGAGAAGTTCACAGTCTCATTCATTCTGTTCTGTCTGTCAGTGAAGACCATGAGGAGAAATTCACTGATATTAAACACTTCTGTGTGATCTCTGGTGGGTCATAGATCGGGTTCAGGAGGAGATTGACAGAGTGATGGGTGGACGTGAAGCACTCGCAGAACACAGGAAGATCTTGCCTTATACAGATGCTGTGATCCATGAAATCCAGAGACTGGCCAACATAGTGCCCATAAATCTGCCCCATATGACCAGCTGTGATGTGATCTTCAATGGATACTTCATCAAGAAGGTCAGCCCCGCTTGTGCTGTATATTATTCTCTTATTCTCTTCAGTGGCCATATCCACCCTCAGCTTTGAATGTTTTAATAATGTCATAAATGAAGAGGACAGCCTCTCTCCAGACTGCTAACATTAGCAGTGGTTTCTTCTGAACTCTAGGGGACGTGTGTTCTCCCGCTGTTGACATCTGTTCTGAGGGACGAGAACGAGTGGGAGACGCCCTACACTTTTAATCCTGCACACTTTCTAGACGAGAAGGGTCAGCTGAAGAAACGAGACGCCTTCATACCCTTCTCTGCAGGTACTGTGCAGAAGTTTATCTGTTAATATGAATGCAAGCTCAACTCAGACAGTGTTTAGATACTGTAACCGCTGCTGTATGATCTGTTGTGTTCAACATCTTTCATAACTGGAGTATCTCATCCAGAAGATCCACGAATACAGAACAGCTGCACACTGTGCACAGTATACATACAGAAAGAGTAAAAGTAGTATGTCATTCCAGATATATTCTCTCTCTCTCTCTCTCTCATCTCTCTCTCTCTCTCTCTGTCTCTCTCTCTCATCTCTCTCTCTCTGTCTCTCTCTCTCTCTCTCTGTCTCTCTCTCTCTCTCTCTCTCTCTCTGGTCTCTCTCTCTCTGTCTCTCTCTTTCTCTGTATCTCTCTCTCTGTCTCTCTCTCTGTATCTCTCTACCTCTCTCTCTCTCTCTCTCTCTCTCTCTCTCTCTCTCTCTGTCTCTCTCTGGTCTCTCTCTCTCTCTGGTCTCTCTCTCTGTCTCTCTCTCTCTTGTCTCTCTCTACCTCTCTCTCTCTCTCTCTCTCTCTCTCTCTCCCTGTCTCTCTCTGTCTCTCTCTTTCTCTGTCTCTCTCTCTCTCTACCTCTCTCTCTCTCTCTCTCTCTCTCTCTCTCTCTCTCTCTGTCTCTCTCTCTCTGTCTC
>JAZGTH010000270.1:0-31868 GCA_036877525.1 Chromobotia macracanthus | reverse complement strand
GTTTGTCATGTGCTTTTTAATTCTCTTGTTTGAGAAGTTGAGATGGGCTAGGTGATGGCAACGAGAATGCCTTAGTGTTGCAAGAATTGGTGGTACAGTGGTAGAACTTTTGCCTGCCATGCAGGAGGACCGGGGTTCGATTCCAGCTAAAGCAATAACAATGTTTTTTTGATGATTGTTGATTCAGCAGATTATGCCTGGAAGTTAATCAGGTTCCTATTTTTTTGATAAGTTTGTCTTTCTTGACAGACAGCTTAAGGTGTATTTCTCTTTTGGCTGGACTCCCTATAGATAGTTGTAATCCTGACTCCTTTCCCTGGACTGTACCATTGCATGCCATGAGACTGGACTCCTGACTTCTTTTTAGCCTGGACTCTACCATTGTTTGCCATGAGATTGGAATCCTGACTCCCTTTTGCCTGGACTCTACCATTGTTTGAAATGAGGCTGGAATGAGCCTGGACTGTACCATTGATTGCCATGTAATTGGAATCCTGACTCTTTCTTACCCTGGACTCTACCATTGTTTGTCATGAAGTTGTATTTCTGTGTCTTTTCAGACAGTGTTTGTCTTTCTGGCATCATTTTGCTCTTCAGCATGTCTCTTCATCTTCGTTTGTCATGTGCTTTTTAATTCTCTTGTTTGAGAAGTTGAGATGGGCTAGGTGATGGCAACAAGAAGTTTGTCTTTCTTGACAGACAGCTTAAGGTGTATTTCTCTTTTGGCTGTACTCCCCTATAGATGGTTGTACTCCTGACTCCTTTCCCTGGACTGTACCATTGCATGCCATGAGACTGGACTCCTGACTTCTTTTTAGCCTGGACTGTACCATTGATTGCCATGAGAATGGAATACTGACTCCTTTTGCCTGGACTCTACCATTGTTTGAAATGAGGCTGGAATGAGCCTGGACTGTACCATTGATTGCCATGTAATTGGAATCCTGACTCTTTTTACCCTGGACTCTACCATTGTTTGTCATGAAGTTGTATTTCTGTGTCTTTTCAGACAGTGTTTGTCTTTCTGGCATTATTTTGCTCTTCAGCATGTCTCTTCATCTTCGTTTGTCATGTGCTTTTTAATTCTCGTTTGAGAAGTTGAGATGGGCTAGGTGATGGCAACAAGAAGTTTGTCTTTCTTGACAGACAGCTTAAGGTGTATTTCTCTTTTGGCTGTACTCCTTATAGATGGTTGTAATCCTGACTCCTTTCCCTGGACTGTACCATTGCATGCCATGAGACTGGACTCCTGACTTCTTTTTAGCCTGGACTGTACCATTGTTTGCCATGAGAATGGAATCCTGACTCCTTTTTGCCTGGACTCTACCATTGTTTGAAATGAGGCTGGAATGAGCCTGGACTGTACCATTGATTGCCATGTAATTGGAATCCTGACTCTTTTTTACCCTGGACTCTACCATTGTTTGTCATGAAGTTGTATTTCTGTGTCTTTTCAGACAGTGTTTGTCTTTCTGGCATTATTTTGCTCTTCAGCATGTCTCTTCATCTTCGTTTGTCATGTGCTTTTTAATTCTCTTGTTTGAGAAGTTGAGATGGGCTAGGTGATGGCAACAAGAAGTTTGTCTTTCTTGACAGACAGCTTAAGGTGTATTTCTCTTTTGGCTGTACTCCCTATAGATGGTTGTAATCCTGACTCCTTCTTTCCTTGGACTGTACCATTGCTTGCCATGAGACTGGACTCCTGACTTCTTTTAGCCTGGACTCTACCATTGTTTGCCATGAGATTGGAATCCTGACTCCTTTTTGCCTGGACTCTACCATTGTTTGAAATGAGGCTGGAATGAGCCTGGACTGTACCATTGATTGCCATGTAATTGGAATCCTGACTCTTTTTTACCTTACTCTTTTTAATGTCTTAATGTTGCAAGAATTGGTGGTACAGTGGTAGAACTTTCGCCTGCCATGCAGGAGGACGGGCAGGGTCGTTTCCTAGGGCAACAAAAAATGTTTTTTGATGATTGTTGATTCAGCAGATTATGCCTGGAAGTTAATCAGGTTCCTATTTTTTTGATAAGTTTGTCTTTCTTGACAGACAGCTTAAGGTGTATTTCTCTTTTGGCTGTACTCCTATAGATGGTTGTAATCCTGACTCCTTTCCCTGGACTGTACCATTGCATGCCATGAGACTGGACTCCTGACTTCTTTTTAGCCTGGACTCTACCATTGTTTGCCATGAGATTGGAATCCTGACTCCTTTTTGCCTGGACTCTACCATTGTTTGAAATGAGGCTGGAATGAGCCTGGACTGTACCATTGATTGCCATGTAATTGGAATCCTGACTCTTTTTTACCCTGGACTCTACCATTGTTTGTCATGAAGTTGTATTTCTGTGTCTTTTCAGACAGTGTTTGTCTTTCTGGCATTATTTTGCTCTTCAGCATGTCTCTTCATCTTCGTTTGTCATGTGCTTTTTAATTCTCTTGTTTGAGAAGTTGAGATGGGCTAGGTGATGGCAACAAGAAGTTTGTCTTTCTTGACAGACAGCTTAAGGTGTATTTCTCTTTTGGCTGTACTCCCTATAGATGGTTGTAATCCTGACTCCTTCTTTCCTTGGACTGTACCATTGCATGCCATGAGACTGGACTCCTGACTTCTTTTAGCCTGGACTCTACCATTGTTTGCCATGAGATTGGAATCCTGACTCCTTTTTGCCTGGACTCTACCATTGTTTGAAATGAGGCTGGAATGAGCCTGGACTGTACCATTGATTGCCATGTAATTGGAATCCTGACTCTTTTTTATTTTTCTTACTCTTTTTTAATGTCTTAATGTTGCAAGAATTGGTGGTACAGTGGTAGAACTTTCGCCTGCCATGCAGGAGGACCGGGGTTCGTTTCCCAGCTAGGGCAACAAAAATGTTTTTTGATGATTGTTGATTCAGCAGATTATGCCTGGAAGTTAATCAGGTTCCTATTTTTTGATAAGTTTGTCTTTCTTGACAGACAGCTTAAGGTGTATTTCTCTTTTGGCTGTACTCCCTATAGATGGTTGTAATCCTGACTCCTTTCCCTGGACTGTACCATTGCATGCCATGAGACTGGACTCCTGACTTCTTTTTAGCCTGGACTCTACCATTGTTTGCCATGAGATTGGAATCCTGACTCCTTTTTGCCTGGACTCTACCATTGTTTGAAATGAGGCTGGAATGAGCCTGGACTGTACCATTGATAGCCATGCAATTGGAATCCTGACTCTTTTTTACCCTGGACTCTACCATTGTTTGTCATGAAGTTGTATTTCTGTGTCTTTTCAGACAGTGTTTGTCTTTCTGGCATTATTTTGCTCTTCAGCATGTCTCTTCATCTTCGTTTGTCATGTGCTTTTTAATTCTCTTGTTTGAGAAGTTGAGATGGGCTAGGTGATGGCAACAAGAAGTTTGTCTTTCTTGACAGACAGCTTAAGGTGTATTTCTCTTTTGGCTGTACTCCTTATAGATGGTTGTAATCCTGACTCCTTTCCCTGGACTGTACCATTGCATGCCATGAGACTGGACTCCTGACTTCTTTTTAGCCTGGACTGTACCATTGTTTGCCATGAGAATGGAATCCTGACTCCTTTTTGCCTGGACTCTACCATTGTTTGAAATGAGGCTGGAATGAGCCTGGACTGTACCATTGATTGCCATGTAATTGGAATCCTGACTCTTTTTTACCCTGGACTCTACCATTGTTTGTCATGAAGTTGTATTTATGTGTCTTTTCAGACAGTGTTTGTCTTTCTGGCATTATTTTGCTCTTCAGCATGTCTCTTCATCTTCGTTTGTCATGTGCTTTTTAATTCTCTTGTTTGAGAAGTTGAGATGGGCTAGGTGACGGCAACGCAGAATGTCTTAATGTTGCAAGAATTGGTGGTACAGTGGTAGAACTTTGCCTGCCATGCAGGAGGATCGGGTTCGATTCCCAGCTACGGCAACAACAATTTTTTTGATGATTATTGATTCAGCAGAATATGCCTGGAAGTTAATCAGGTTCCTATTTTTTGAGAAGTTTGTCTTTCTTGACAGACAGCTTAAGGTGTATTTCTCTTTTGGCTGTACTCCCTATAGATGGTTGTAATCCTGACTCCTTTCCCTGGACTGTACCATTGCATGCCATGAGACTGGACTCCTGACTTCTTTTTAGCCTGGACTGTACCATTGTTTGCCATGAGAATGGAATCCTGACTCCTTTTGCCTGGACTCTACCATTGTTTGAAATGAGGCTGGAATGAGCCTGGACTGTACCATTGATTGCCATGTAATTGGAATCCTGACTCTTTTTTACCCTGGACTCTACCATTGTTTGTCATGAAGTTGTATTTCTGTGTCTTTTCAGACAGTGTTTGTCTTTCTGGCATTATTTTGCTCTTCAGCATGTCTCTTCATCTTCGTTTGTCATGTGCTTTTTAATTCTCTTGTTTGAGAAGTTGAGATGGGCTAGGTGATGGCAACAAGAAGTTTGTCTTTCTTGACAGACAGCTTAAGGTGTATTTCTCTTTTGGCTGTACTCCTTATAGATGGTTGTAATCCTGACTCCTTTCCCTGGACTGTACCATTGCATGCCATGAGACTGGACTCCTGACTTCTTTTTTAGCCTGGACTGTACCATTGTTTGCCATGAGAATGGAATCCTGACTCCTTTTTGCCTGGACTCTACCATTGTTTGAAATGAGGCTGGAATGAGCCTGGACTGTACCATTGATTGCCATGTAATTGGAATCCTGACTCTTTTTACCCTGGGCTCTACCATTGTTTGTCATGAAGTTGTATTTCTGTGTCTTTTCAGACAGTGTTTGTCTTTCTGGCATTATTTTGCTCTTCAGCATGTCTCTTCATCTTCGTTTGTCATGTGCTTTTTAATTCTCTTGTTTGAGAAGTTGAGATGGGCTAGGTGATGGCAACGAGAATGTCTTAATGTCGCAAGAATTGGTGGTACAATGGTAGAACTTTCGCCTGCCATGCAGGAGGACCGGGGTTCGATTCCCAGCTAGGGCAACAAAAATGTTTTTTTGATGATTGTTTATTCAGCAGATTATGCATGGAAGTTAATCAGGTTCCTATTTTTTTGATAAGTTTGTCTTTCTTGACAGACAGCTTAAGGTGTATTTCTCTTTTGGCTGTACTCCTTATAGATGGTTGTAATCCTGACTCCTTTCCCTGGACTGTACCATTGCATGCCATGAGACTGGACTCCTGACTTCTTTTTAGCCTGGACTGTACCATTGTTTGCCATGAGAATGGAATCCTGACTCCTTTTTGCCTGGACTCTACCATTGTTTGAAATGAGGCTGGAATGAGCCTGGACTGTACCATTGATTGCCATGTAATTGGAATCCTGACTCTTTTTTACCCTGGACTCTACCATTGTTTGTCATGAAGTTGTATTTCTGTGTCTTTTCAGACAGTGTTTGTCTTTCTGGCATTATTTTGCTCTTCAGCATGTCTCTTCATCTTCGTTTGTCATGTGCTTTTTAATTCTCTTGTTTGAGAAGTTGAGATGGGCTAGGTGATGGCAACAAGAAGTTTGTCTTTCTTGACAGACAGCTTAAGGTGTATTTCTCTTTTGGCTGTACTCCTTATAGATGGTTGTAATCCTGACTCCTTTCCCTGGACTGTACCATTGCATGCCATGAGACTGGACTCCTGACTTCTTTTTAGCCTGGACTGTACCATTGTTTGCCATGAGAATGGAATCCTGACTCCTTTTTGCCTGGACTCTACCATTGTTTGAAATGAGGCTGGAATGAGCCTGGACTGTACCATTGATTGCCATGTAATTGGAATCCTGACTCTTTTTACCCTGGACTCTACCATTGTTTGTCATGAAGTTGTATTTCTGTGTCTTTTCAGACAGTGTTTGTCTTTCTGGCATTATTTTGCTCTTCAGCATGTCTCTTCATCTTCGTTTGTCATGTGCTTTTTAATTCTCTTGTTTGAGAAGTTGAGATGGGCTAGGTGATGGCAACAAGAAGTTTGTCTTTCTTGACAGACAGCTTAAGGTGTATTTCTCTTTTGGCTGTACTCCCTATAGATGGTTGTAATCCTGACTCCTTCTTTCCTTGGACTGTACCATTGCTTGCCATGAGACTGGACTCCTGACTTCTTTTTAGCCTGGACTCTACCATTGTTTGCCATGAGATTGGAATCCTGACTCTTTTTGCCTGGACTCTACCATTGTTTGAAATGAGGCTGGAATGAGCCTGGACTGTACCATTGATTGCCATGTAATTGGAATCCTGACTCTTTTTTACCTTACTCTTTTTAATGTCTTAATGTTGCAAGAATTGGTGGTACAGTGGGAGAACTTTCACCTGCCATGCAGGAGGACCGGGGTTCGTTCCCAGCTAGGGCAACAAAAATGTTTTTGATGATTGTTGATTCAGCAGATTATGCCTGGAAGTTAATCAGGTTCCTATTTTTTTGATAAGTTTGTCTTTCTTGACAGACAGCTTAAGGTGTATTTCTCTTTTGGCTGTACTCCCTATAGATGGTTGTAATCCTGACTCCTTTCCCTGGACTGTACCATTGCATGCCATGAGACTGGACTCCTGACTTCTTTTTAGCCTGGACTCTACCATTGTTTGCCATGAGATTGGAATCCTGACTCCTTTTTGCCTGGACTCTACCATTGTTTGAAATGAGGCTGGAATGAGCCTGGACTGTACCATTGATTGCCATGCAATTGGAATCCTGACTCTTTTTTTACCCTGGACTCTACCATTGTTTGTCATGAAGTTGTATTTCTGTGTCTTTTCAGACAGTGTTTGTCTTTCTGGCATTATTTTGCTCTTCAGCATGTCTCTTCATCTTCGTTTGTCATGTGCTTTTTAATTCTCTTGTTTGAGAAGTTGAGATGGGCTAGGTGATGGCAACGAGAATGCCTTAATGTTGCAAGAATTGGTGGTACAGTGGTAGAACTTTCGCCTGCCATGCAGGAGGACCGGGGTTCGATTCCCAGCTAAAGCAACAACAATGTTTTTTGATGATTGTTGATTCAGCAGATTATGCCTGGAAGTTAATCAGGTTCCTATTTTTTTGATAAGTTTGTCTTTCTTGACAGACAGCTTAAGGTGTATTTCTCTTTTGGCTGGACTCCCTATAGATGGTTGTAATCCTGACTCCTTTCCCTGGACTGTACCATTGCATGCCATGAGACTGGACTCCTGACTTCTTTTTAGCCTGGACTCTACCATTGTTTGCCATGAGATTGGAATCCTGACTCCTTTTTGCCTGGACTCTACCATTGTTTGAAATGAGGCTGGAATGAGCCTGGACTGTACCATTGATTGCCATGTAATTGGAATCCTGACTCTTTTTTTACCTTACTCTTTTTTAATGTTTTAATGTTGCAAGAATTGGTGGTACAGTGGTAGAACTTTCGCCTGCCATGCAGGAGGACCGGGGTTCGATTCCCAGCTAGGGCAACAAAAATGTTTTTTGATGATTGTTGATTCAGCAGATTATGCCTGGAAGTTAATCAGGTTCCTATTTTTTTGATAAGTTTGTCTTTCTTGACAGACAGCTTAAGGTGTATTTCTATTTTGGCTGTACTCCCTATAGATGGTTGTAATCCTGACTCCTTTCCCTGGACTGTACCATTGCATGCCATGAGACTGGACTCCTGACTTCTTTTTAGCCTGGACTCTACCATTGTTTGCCATGAGATTGGAATCCTGACTCCTTTTTGCCTGGACTCTACCATTGTTTGAAATGAGGCTGGAATGAGCCTGGACTGTACCATTGACTGCCATGTAATTGGAATCCTGACTCTTTTTTACCCTGGACTCTACCATTGATTGTCATGAAGTTGTATTTCTGTGTCTTTTCAGACAGTGTTTGTCTTTCTGGCATTATTTTGCTCTTCAGCATGTCTCTTCATCTTCGTTTGTCATGTGCTTTTTAATTCTCTTGTTTGAGAAGTTGAGATGGGCTAGGTGATGGCAACAAGAAGTTTGTCTTTCTTGACAGACAGCTTAAGGTGTATTTCTCTTTTGGCTGTACTCCCTATAGATGGTTGTAATCCTGACTCCTTCTTTCCTTGGACTGTACCATTGCTTGCCATGAGACTGGACTCTGACTTCTTTTAGCCTGGACTCTACCATTGTTTGCCATGAGATTGGAATCCTGACTCCTTTTGCCTGGACTCTACCATTGTTTGAAATGAGGCTGGAATGAGCCTGGACTGTACCATTGATTGCCATGTAATTGGAATCCTGACTCTTTTTTACCTTACTCTTTTTTATGTCTTAATGTTGCAAGAATTGGTGGTACAGTGGTAGAACTTTCGCCTGCCATGCAGGAGGACCGGGGTTCGTTCCCAGCTAGGGCAACAAAAATGTTTTTTGATGATTGTTGATTCAGCAGATTATGCCTGGAAGTTAATCAGGTTCCTATTTTTTTTGATAAGTTTGTCTTTCTTGACAGACAGCTTAAGGTGTATTTCTCTTTTGGCTGTACTCCCTATAGATGGTTGTAATTCTGACTCCTTTCCCTGGACTGTACCATTGCATGCCATGAGACTGGACTCCTGACTTCTTTTTAGCCTGGACTCTACCATTGTTTGCCATGAGATTGGAATCCTGACTCCTTTTTGCCTGGACTCTACCATTGTTTGAAATGAGGCTGGAATGAGCCTGGACTGTACCATTGATTGCCATGTAATTGGAATCCTGACTCTTTTTTACCCTGGACTCTACCATTGTTTGTAATGAAGTTGTATTTCTGTGTCTTTTCAGACAGTGTTTGTCTTTCTGGCATTATTTTGCTCTTCAGCATGTCTCTTCATCTTCGTTTGTCATGTGCTTTTTAATTCTCTTGTTTGAGAAGTTGAGATGGGCTAGGTGATGGCAACAAGAAGTTTGTCTTTCTTGACAGACAGCTTAAGGTGTATTTCTCTTTTGGCTGTACTCCTTATAGATGGTTGTAATCCTGACTCCTTTCCCTGGACTGTACCATTGCATGCCATGAGACTGGACTCCTGACTTCTTTTTAGCCTGGACTCTACCATTGTTTGCCATGAGATTGGAATCCTGACTCCTTTTTGCCTGGACTCTACCATTGTTTGAAATGAGGCTGGAATGAGCCTGGACTGTACCATTGATTGCCATGTAATTGGAATCCTGACTCTTTTTTTACCTTACTCTTTTTTAATGTCTTAATGTTGCAAGAATTGGTGGTACAGTGGTAGAACTTTCGCCTGCCATGCAGGAGGACCGGGGTTCGTTTCCCAGCTAGGGCAACAAAAATGTTTTTTGATGATTGTTGATTCAGCAGATTATGCCTGGAAGTTAATCAGGTTCCTATTTTTTTGATAAGTTTGTCTTTCTTGACAGACAGCTTAAGGTGTATTTCTATTTTGGCTGTACTCCCTATAGATGGTTGTAATCCTGACTCCTTTCCCTGGACTGTACCATTGCATGCCATGAGACTGGACTCCTGACTTCTTTTTAGCCTGGACTCTACCATTGTTTGCCATGAGATTGGAATCCTGACTCCTTTTTGCCTGGACTCTACCATTGTTTGAAATGAGGCTGGAATGAGCCTGGACTGTACCATTGATTGCCATGTAATTGGAATCCTGACTCTTTTTTTACCCTGGACTCTACCATTGTTTGTAATGAAGTTGTATTTCTGTGTCTTTTCAGACAGTGTTTGTCTTTCTGGCATTATTTTGCTCTTCAGCATGTCTCTTCATCTTCGTTTGTCATGTGCTTTTTAATTCTCTTGTTTGAGAAGTTAAGATGGGCTAGGTGATGGCAACAAGAAGTTTGTCTTTCTTGACAGACAGCTTAAGGTGTATTTCTCTTTTGGCTGTACTCCTTATAGATGGTTGTAATCCTGACTCCTTTCCCTGGACTGTACCATTGCATGCCATGAGACTGGACTCCTGACTTCTTTTTAGCCTGGACTGTACCATTATTTGCCATGAGAATGGAATCCTGACTCCTTTTTGCCTGGACTCTACCATTGTTTGAAATGAGGCTGGAATGAGCCTGGACTGTACCATTGATTGCCATGTAATTGGAATCCTGACTCTTTTTTACCCTGGACTCTACCATTGTTTGTCATGAAGTTGTATTTCTGTGTCTTTTCAGACAGTGTTTGTCTTTCTGGCATTATTTTGCTCTTCAGCATGTCTCTTCATCTTCGTTTGTCATGTGCTTTTTAATTCTCTTGTTTGAGAAGTTGAGATGGGCTAGGTGATGGCAACAAGAAGTTTGTCTTTCTTGACAGACAGCTTAAGGTGTATTTCTCTTTTGGCTGTACTCCCTATAGATGGTTGTAATCCTGACTCCTTCTTTCCTTGGACTGTACCATTGCTTGCCATGAGACTGGACTCCTGACTTCTTTTTAGCCTGGACTCTACCATTGTTTGCCATGAGATTGGAATCCTGACTCCTTTTTGCCTGGACTCTACCATTGTTTGAAATGAGGCTGGAATGAGCCTGGACTGTACCATTGATTGCCATGTAATTGGAATCCTGACTCTTTTTTTTACCTTACTCTTTTTTAACGTCTTAATGTTGCAAGAATTGGTGGTACAGTGGTAGAACTTTCGCCTGCCATGCAGGAGGACCGGCGTTCGTTTCCCAGCTAGGGCAACAAAAATGTTTTTTGATGATTGTTGATTCAGCAGATTATGCCTGGAAGTTAATCAGGTTCCTATTTTTTTGATAAGTTTGTCTTTCTTGACAGACAGCTTAAGGTGTATTTCTCTTTTGGCTGTACTCCCTATAGATGGTTGTAATCCTGACTCCTTTCCCTGGACTGTACCATTGCATGCCATGAGACTGGACTCCTGATTCTTTTTAGCCTGGACTCTACCATTGTTTGCCATGAGATTGGAATCCTGACTCCTTTTTGCCTGGACTCTACCATTGTTTGAAATGAGGCTGGAATGAGCCTGGACTGTACCATTCATTGCCATGTAATTGGAATCCTGACTCTTTTTTTACCCTGGACTCTACCATTGTTTGTCATGAAGTTGTATTTCTGTGTCTTTTCAGACAGTGTTTGTCTTTCTGGCATTATTTTGCTCTTCAGCATGTCTCTTCATCTTCGTTTGTCATGTGCTTTTTAATTCTCTTGTTTGAGAAGTTGAGATGGGCTAGGTGATGGCAACAAGAAGTTTGTCTTTCTTGACAGACAGCTTAAGGTGTATTTCTTTTTGGCTGTACTCCTATAGATGGTTGTAATCCTGACTCCTTCTTTCCTTGACTGTACCATTGCTTGCCATGAGACTGGACTCCTGACTTCTTTTTAGCCTGGACTCTACCATTGTTTGCCATGAGATTGGAATCCTGACTCCTTTGCCTGGACTCTACCATTGTTTGAAATGAGGCTGGAATGAGCCTGGACTGTACCATTGATTGCCATGTAATTGGAATCCTGACTCTTTTTTACCTTACTCTTTTTAATGTCTTAATGTTGCAAGAATTGGTGGTACAGTGGTAGAACTTTCGCCTGCCATGCAGGAGGACCGGGTTCGTTCCCAGCTAGGGCAACAAAAATGTTTTTTGATGATTGTTGATTCAGCAGATTATGCCTGGAAGTTAATCAGGTTCCTATTTTTTTGATAAGTTTGTCTTTCTTGACAGACAGCTTAAGGTGTATTTCTCTTTTGGCTGTACTCCCTATAGATGGTTGTAATCCTGACTCCTTTCCCTGGACTGTACCATTGCATGCCATGAGACTGGACTCCTGACTTCTTTTTAGCCTGGACTCTACCATTGTTTGCCATGAGATTGGAATCCTGACTCCTTTTTGCCTGGACTCTACCATTGTTTGAAATGAGGCTGGAATGAGCCTGGACTGTACCATTGATTGCCATGTAATTGGAATCCTGACTCTTTTTTTACCCTGGACTCTACCATTGTTTGTCATGAAGTTGTATTTCTGTGTCTTTTCAGACAGTGTTTGTCTTTCTGGCATTATTTTGCTCTTCAGCATGTCTCTTCATCTTCGTTTGTCATGTGCTTTTTAATTCTCTTGTTTGAGAAGTTGAGATGGGCTAGGTGATGGCAACAAGAAGTTTGTCTTTCTTGACAGACAGCTTAAGGTGTATTTCTCTTTTGGCTGTACTCCTTATAGATGGTTGTAATCCTGACTCCTTTCCCTGGACTGTACCATTGCATGCCATGAGACTGGACTCCTGACTTCTTTTTAGCCTGGACTGTACCATTATTTGCCATGAGAATGGAATCCTGACTCCTTTTTGACTGGACTCTACCATTGTTTGAAATGAGGCTGGAATGAGCCTGGACTGTACCATTGATTGCCATGTAATTGGAATCCTGACTCTTTTTTACCCTGGACTCTACCATTGTTTGTCATGAAGTTGTATTTCTGTGTCTTTTCAGACAGTGTTTGTCTTTCTGGCATTATTTTGCTCTTCAGCATGTCTCTTCATCTTCGTTTGTCATGTGCTTTTTAATTCTCTTGTTTGAGAAGTTGAGATGGGCTAGGTGATGGCAACAAGAAGTTTGTCTTTCTTGACAGACAGCTTAAGGTGTATTTCTCTTTTGGCTGTACTCCCTATAGATGGTTGTAATCCTGACTCCTTCTTTCCTTGGACTGTACCATTGCATGCCATGAGACTGGACTCCTGACTTCTTTTTAGCCTGGACTCTACCATTGTTTGCCATGAGATTGGAATCCTGACTCCTTTTTGCCTGGACTCTACCATTGTTTGAAATGAGGCTGGAATGAGCCTGGACTGTACCATTGATTGCCATGTAATTGGAATCCTGACTCTTTTTTTACCTTACTCTTTTTTAACGTCTTAATGTTGCAAGAATTGGTGGTACAGTGGTAGAACTTTCGCCTGCCATGCAGGAGGACCAGGGTTCGTTTCCCAGCTAGGGCAACAAAAATGTTTTTTGATGATTGTTGATTCAGCAGATTATGCCTGGAAGTTAATCAGGTTCCTATTTTTTTGATAAGTTTGTCTTTCTTGACAGACAGCTTAAGGTGTATTTCTCTTTTGGCTGTACTCCCTATAGATGGTTGTAATCCTGACTCCTTTCCCTGGACTGTACCATTGCATGCCATGAGACTGGACTCCTGACTTCTTTTTAGCCTGGACTCTACCATTGTTTGCCATGAGATTGGAATCCTGACTCCTTTTTGCCTGGACTCTACCATTGTTTGAAATGAGGCTGGAATGAGCCTGGACTGTACCATTGATTGCCATGTAATTGGAATCCTGACTCTTTTTTACCCTGGACTCTACCATTGTTTGTCATGAAGTTGTATTTCTGTGTCTTTTCAGACAGTGTTTGTCTTTCTGGCATTATTTTGCTCTTCAGCATGTCTCTTCATCTTCGTTTGTCATGTGCTTTTTAATTCTCTTGTTTGAGAAGTTGAGATGGACTAGGTGATGGCAAGGAGAATGTCTTAATGTCGCAAGAATTGGTGGTACAGTGGTAGAACTTTCGCCTGCCATGCAGGAGGACCGGGGTTCGATTCCCAGCTATGGCAACAAAAATGTTTTTTGATGATTGTTGATTCAGCAGAATATGCCTGGAAGTTAATCAGGTTCCTATTTTTTGATAAGTTTGTCTTTCTTGACAGACAGCTTAAGGTGTATTTCTCTTTTGGCTGTACTCCCTATAGATTTTATGTTTAACCTGACTCCTTCTTTCCTTGGACTGTACCATTGCTTGCCATGAGACTGGACTCCTGACTTCTTTTAGCCTGGACTCTACCATTGTTTGCCATGAGATTGGAATCCTGACTCCTTTTTGCCTGGACTCTACCATTGTTTGTCATGAAGTTGTATTTCTGTGTCTTTTCAGACAGTGTTTGTCTTTCTGGCATTATTTTGCTCTTCAGCATGTCTCTTCATCTTCGTTTGTCATGTGCTTTTTAATTCTCTTGTTTGAGAAGTTGAGATGGGCTAGGTGATGGCAACAAGAAGTTTGTCTTTCTTGACAGACAGCTTAAGGTGTATTTCTCTTTTGGCTGTACTCCTTATAGATGGTTGTAATCCTGACTCCTTTCCCTGGACTGTACCATTGCATGCCATGAGACTGGACTCCTGACTTCTTTTTAGCCTGGACTGTACCATTGTTTGCCATGAGAATGGAATCCTGACTCCTTTTTGCCTGGACTCTACCATTGTTTGAAATGAGGCTGGAATGAGCCTGGACTGTACCATTGATTGCCATGTAATTGGAATCCTGACTCTTTTTTACCCTGGACTCTACCATTGTTTGTCATGAAGTTGTATTTCTGTGTCTTTTCAGACAGTGTTTGTCTTTCTGGCATTATTTTGCTCTTCAGCATGTCTCTTCATCTTCGTTTGTCATGTGCTTTTTAATTCTCTTGTTTGAGAAGTTGAGATGGGCTAGGTGATGGCAACAAGAAGTTTGTCTTTCTTGACAGACAGCTTAAGGTGTATTTCTCTTTTGGCTGTACTCCCTATAGATGGTTGTAATCCTGACTCCTTCTTTCCTTGGACTGTACCATTGCTTGCCATGAGACTGGACTCCTGACTTCTTTTTAGCCTGGACTCTACCATTGTTTGCCATGAGATTGGAATCCTGACTCCTTTTTGCCTGGACTCTACCATTGTTTGAAATGAGGCTGGAATGAGCCTGGACTGTACCATTGATTGCCATGTAATTGGAATCCTGACTCTTTTTTACCTTACTCTTTTTTAATGTCTTAATGTTGCAAGAATTGGTGGTACAGTGGTAGAACTTTCGCCTGCCATGCAGGAGGACCGGGGTTCGTTTCCCAGCTAGGGCAACAAAAATGTTTTTTGATGATTGTTGATTCAGCAGATTATGCCTGGAAGTTAATCAGGTTCCTATTTTTTTGATAAGTTTGTCTTTCTTGACAGACAGCTTAAGGTGTATTTCTCTTTTGGCTGTACTCCCTATAGATGGTTGTAATCCTGACTCCTTTCCCTGGACTGTACCATTGCATGCCATGAGACTGGACTCCTGACTTCTTTTTAGCCTGGACTCTACCATTGTTTGCCATGAGATTGGAATCCTGACTCCTTTTTGCCTGGACTCTACCATTGTTTGAAATGAGGCTGGAATGAGCCTGGACTGTACCATTGATTGCCATGTAATTGGAATCCTGACTCTTTTTTACCCTGGACTCTACCATTGTTTGTAATGAAGTTGTATTTCTGTGTCTTTTCAGACAGTGTTTGTCTTTCTGGCATTATTTTGCTCTTCAGCATGTCTCTTCATCTTCGTTTGTCATGTGCTTTTTAATTCTCTTGTTTGAGAAGTTAAGATGGGCTAGGTGATGGCAACAAGAAGTTTGTCTTTCTTGACAGACAGCTTAAGGTGTATTTCTCTTTTGGCTGTACTCCCTATAGATGGTTGTAATCCTGACTCCTTTCCCTGGACTGTACCATTGCATGCCATGAGACTGGACTCCTGACTTCTTTTTAGCCTGGACTGTACCATTGTTTGCCATGAGAATGGAATCCTGACTCCTTTTTGCCTGGACTCTACCATTGTTTGAAATGAGGCTGGAATGAGCCTGGACTGTACCATTGATTGCCATGTAATTGGAATCCTGACTCTTTTTTACCCTGGACTCTACCATTGTTTGTCATGAAGTTGTATTTCTGTGTCATTTCAGACAGTGTTTGTCTTTCTGGCATTATTTTGCTCTTCAGCATGTCTCTTCATCTTCGTTTGTCATGTGCTTTTTAATTCTCTTGTTTGAGAAGTTGAGATGGGCTAGGTGATGGCAACGAGAATGTCTTAATGTCGCAAGAATTGGTGGTACAATGGTGGAACTTTCGCCTGCCATGCAGGAGGACCAGGGTTCGATTCCCAGCTAAGGCAACAAAAATGTTTCTTTGATGATTGTTGATTCAGCAGATTATGCATGGAAGTTAATCAGGTTCCTACTTTTTTGATAAGTTTGTCTTTCTTTACAGACAGCTTAAGGTGTATTTCTCTTTTGGCTGTACTCCCTATAGATGGTTGTAATCCTGACTCCTTTCCCTGGACTGTACCATTGCATGCCATGTAAAAACCCCCCCTTTTTTTTTTTTTTTTCCCCTTTTTTTTTTTTTTTTCTCAAAATTAAACCCCCCCTCTTTTTCCCCCCCCCCCCTACTTTTTTTTGGAATTGGGGCTGGATTGGCCTGGACCTTCCCATTGATTGCCATGTAATTGGAATCCTGACTCTTTTTTACCCTGGACTCTACCATTGTTTGTCATGAAGTTGTATTTCTGTGTCATTTCAGACAGTGTTTGTCTTTCTGGCATTATTTTGCTCTTCAGCATGTCTCTTCATTTTCGTTTGTCATGTACTTTTTAATTCTCTTGTTTGAGAAGTTGAGATGGGCTAGGTGATGGCAACGAGAATGTCTTAATATCGCAAGAATTGGTGGTACAATGGTATAACTTTCGCCTGCCACGCAGGAGGACCAGGGTTCGATTCCCAGCTAAGGCAACAAAAATGTTTCTTTGATGATTGTTGATTCAGCAGATTATGCATGGAAGTTAATCTGATTCCTAATTTTTTGATAAGTTTGTCTTTCTTTACAGACAGCTTAAGGGGTATTTCTCTTTTGGCTGTACTCCCTATAGATGGTTGTAATCCTGACTCCTTTCCCTGGACTGTACCATTGCATGCCATGAGACTGGACTCCTGACTTCTTTTTAGCCTGGACTGTACCATTGTTTGCCATGAGAATGGAATCCTGACTCCTTTTTGCCTGGACTCTACCATTGTTTGAAATGAGGCTGGAATGAGCCTGGACTGTACCATTGATTGCCATGTAATTGGAATCCTGACTCTTTTTTACCCTGGACTCTACCATTGTTTGTCATGAAGTTGTATTTCTGTGTCTTTTCAGACAGTGTTTGTCTTTCTGGCATTATTTTGCTCTTCAGCATGTCTCTTCATCTTCGTTTGTCATGTGCTTTTTAATTCTCTTGTTTGAGAAGTTGAGATGGGCTAGGTGATGGCAACGAGAATGTCTTAATGTTGCAAGAATTGGTGGTACAATGGTAGAACTTTCGCCTGCCATGCAGGAGAACCGGGGTTCGATTCCCAGCTAGGGCAACAAAAATGTTTTTTTGATGATTGTTGATTCAGCAGATTATACATGGAAGTTAATCAGGTTCCTATTTTTTTGATAAGTTTGTCTTTCTTGACAGACAGCTTAAGGTGTATTTCTCTTTTGGCTGTACTCCCTATAGATGGTTGTAATCCTGACTCCTTTCCCTGGACTGTACCATTGCATGCCATGAGACTGGACTCCTGACTTCTTTTTAGCCTGGACTGTACCATTGTTTGCCATGAGAATGGAATCCTGACTCCTTTTTGCCTGGACTCTACCATTGTTTGAAATGAGGCTGGAATGAGCCTGGACTGTACCATTGATTGCCATGTAATTGGAATCCTGACTCTTTTTTACCCTGGACTCTCCCATTGTTTGTCATGAAGTTGTATTTCTGTGTCTTTTCAGACAGTGTTTGTCTTTCTGGCATTATTTTGCTCTTCAGCATGTCTCTTCATCTTCGTTTGTCATGTGCTTTTTAATTCTCTTGTTTGAGAAGTTGAGATGGGCTAGGTGATGGCAACGAGAATGTCTTAATGTCGCAAGAATTGGTGGTACAGTGGTAGAACTTTCGCCTGCCAGCAGGAGGACCGGGTTCGATTCCCAGCTATGGCAACAAAAATGTTTTTTTGATGATTGTTGATTCAGCAGAATATGCCTGGAAGTTAATCAGGTTCCTATTTTTTTGATAAGTTTGTCTTTCTTGACAGACAGCTTAAGGTGTATTTCTCTTTTGGCTGTACTCCCTATAGATGGTTGTAATCCTGACTCCTTCTTTCCTTGGACTGTACCATTGCTTGCCATGAGACTGGACTCCTGACTTCTTTTTAGCCTGGACTCTACCATTGTTTGCCATGAGAAAAAAAAAAAAACCCCTTTTCCCCCAACACCCCACCCATTTTTAAAAAAGAGCCTGAAAAAAGCCTGGACTGTACCATTGATTGCCATGTAATTGGAATCCTGACTCCTTTTTGCCTGGACTCTACCATTGTTTGTCATGAAGTTGTATTTCTGTGTCATTTCAGATAGTGTTTGTCTTTCTGGCATTATTTTGCTCTTCAGCATGTCTCTTCATCTTCGTTTGTCATGTGCTTTTTAATTCTCTTGTTTGAGAAGTTGAGATGGGCTAGGTGATGGCAACAAGAAGTTTGTCTTTCTTGACAGACAGCTTAAGGTGTATTTCTCTTTTGGCTGTACTCCTTATAGATGGTTGTAATCCTGACTCCTTTCCCTGGACTGTACCATTGCATGCCATGAGACTGGACTCCTGACTTCTTTTTAGCCTGGACTGTACCATTGTTTGCCATGAGAATGGAATCCTGACTCCTTTTTGACTGGACTCTACCATTGTTTGAAATGAGGCTGAATGAGCCTGGACTGTACCATTGATTGCCATGTAATTGGAATCCTGACTCTTTTTTACCCTGGACTCTACCATTGTTTGTCATGAAGTTGTATTTCTGTGTCTTTTCAGACAGTGTTTGTCTTTCTGGCATTATTTTGCTCTTCAGCATGTCTCTTCATCTTCGTTTGTCATGTGCTTTTTAATTCTCTTGTTTGAGAAGTTGAGATGGGCTAGGTGATGGCAACGAGAATGTCTTAATGTCGCAAGAATTGGTGGTACAATGGTAGAACTTTCGCCTGCCATGCAGGAGGACCAGGGTTCGATTCCCAGCTAGGGCAACAAAAATGTTTTTTTGATGATCGTTGATTCAGCAGATTATGCATGGAAGTTAATCAGGTTCCTATTTTTTTGATAAGTTTGTCTTTCTTTACAGACAGCTTAAGGTGTATTTCTCTTTTTGGCTGTCCTCCCTATAGATGGTTGTAATCCTGACTCCTTTCCCTGGACTGTACCATTGCATGCCATGAGACTGGACTCCTGACTTCTTTTTAGCCTGGACTGTACCATTGTTTGCCATGAGAATGGAATCCTGACTCCTTTTTGCCTGGACTCTACCATTGTTTGAAATGAGGCTGGAATGAGCCTGGACTGTACCATTGATTGCCATGTAATTGGAATCCTGACTCTTTTTTACCCTGGACTCTACCATTGTTTGTCATGAAGTTGTATTTCTGTGTCTTTTCAGACAGTGTTTGTCTTTCTGGCATTATTTTGCTCTTCAGCATGTCTCTTCATCTTCGTTTGTCATGTGCTTTTTAATTCTCTTGTTTGAGAAGTTAAGATGGGCTAGGTGATGGCAACAAGAAGTTTGTCTTTCTTGACAGACAGCTTAAGGTGTATTTCTCTTTTGGCTGTACTCCCTATAGATGGTTGTAATCCTGACTCCTTTCCCTGGACTGTACCATTGCATGCCATGAGACTGGACTCCTGACTTCTTTTTAGCCTGGACTGTACCATTGTTTGCCATGAGAATGGAATCCTGACTCCTTTTTGCCTGGACTCTACCATTGTTTGAAATGAGGCTGGAATGAGCCTGGACTGTACCATTGATTGCCATGTAATTGGAATCCTGACTCTTTTTTGCCTGGACTCTACCATTGTTTGTCATGAAGTTGTATTTCTGTGTCTTTTCAGACAGTGTTTGTCTTTCTGGCATTATTTTGCTCTTCAGCATGTCTCTTCATTTTCGTTTGTCATGTACTTTTTAATTCTCTTGTTTGAGAAGTTGAGATGGGCTAGGTGATGGCAACGAGAATGTCTTAATGTCGCAAGAATTGGTGGTACAATGGTGGAACTTTCGCCTGCCATGCAGGAGGACCAGGGTTCGATTCCCAGCTAAGGCAACAAAAATGTTTCTTTGATGATTGTTGATTCAGCAGATTATGCATGGAAGTTAATCAGGTTCCTACTTTTTTGATAAGTTTGTCTTTCTTTACAGACAGCTTAAGGTGTATTTCTCTTTTGGCTGTACTCCCTATAGATGGTTGTAATCCTGACTCCTTTCCCTGGACTGTACCATTGCATGCCATGTAATTGGAATCCTGACTCTTTTTTACCCTGGACTCTACCATTGTTTGTCATGAAGTTGTATTTCTGTGTCATTTCAGACAGTGTTTGTCTTTCTGGCATTATTTTGCTCTTCAGCATGTCTCTTCATTTTCGTTTGTCATGTGCTTTTTAATTCTCTTGTTTGAGAAGTTGAGATGGGCTAGGTGATGGCAAGAATGTCTTAATATTTGCAAGAATTGGTGGTACAATGGTATAACTTTCGCTGCCATGCAGGAGGACCAGGGTTGATTCAGCTAAGGCAACAAAAATGTTTTTTGATGATTGTTGATTAGCAGATTATGATGGAAGTTAATTGGTTCCTATTTTTGATAAGTTTGTCTTTCTTACAGACAGCTTAAGGTGTATTTCTCTTTTGGCTGTACTCCCTATAGATGGTTGTAATCCTGACTCCTTTCCCTGGACTGTACCATTGCATGCCATGAGACTGGACTCCTGACTTCTTTTTAGCCTGGACTGTACCATTGTTTGCCATGAGAATGGAATCCTGACTCCTTTTTGCCTGGACTCTACCATTGTTTGAAATGAGGCTGGAATGAGCCTGGACTGTACCATTGATTGCCATGTAATTGGAATCCTGACTCTTTTTTACCCCTGGACTCTACCATTGTTTGTCATGAAGTTGTATTTCTGTGTCTTTTCAGACAGTGTTTGTCTTTCTGGCATTATTTTGCTCTTCAGCATGTCTCTTCATCTTCGTTTGTCATGTGCTTTTTAATTCTCTTGTTTGAGAAGTTGAGATGGGCTAGGTGATGGCAACGAGAATTTCTTAATGTGAAGAATTGTGGTACAATGGTAGAACTTTCGCCTGCCATGCAGGAGGACCGGGTTCGATTCCCAGCTAGGGCAACAAAAATTTTTTTTGATGATTGTGATCAGCAGATTATGATGGAAGTTAATCAGGTTCCTTTTTTTGATAAGTTTGTCTTTCTTTACAGACAGCTTAAGGTGTATTTCTCTTTTGGCTGTACTCCCTATAGATGGTTGTAATCCTGACTCCTTTCCCTGGACTGTACCATTGCATGCCATGAGACTGGACTCCTGACTTCTTTTTAGCCTGGACTGTACCAATGTTTGCCATGAGAATGGAATCCTGACTCCTTTTTGCCTGGACTCTACCATTGTTTGAAATGAGGCTGGAATGAGCCTGGACTGTACCATTGATTGCCATGTAAATGGAATCCTGACTCTATTTTACCCTGGACTCTCCCATTGTTTGTCATGAAGTTGTATTTCTGTGTCTTTTCAGACAGTGTTTGTCTTTCTGGCATTATTTTGCTCTTCAGCATGTCTCTTCATCTTCGTTTGTCATGTGCTTTTTAATTATCTTGTTTGAGAAGTTGAGATGGGCTAGGTGATGGCAACGAGAATGTCGTAATGTCGCAAGAATTGGTGGTACAGTGGTAGAACTTTCGCCTGCCATGCAGGAGGACCGGGGTTCGATTCCCAGCTATGGCAACAAAAATGTTTTTTTGATGATTGTTGATTCAGCAGAATATGCCTGGAAGTTAATCAGGTTCCTATTTTTTTGATAAGTTTGTCTTTCTTGACAGACAGCTTAAGGTGTATTTCTCTTTTGGCTGTACTCCCTATAGATGGTTGTAATCCTGACTCCTTCTTTCCTTGGACTGTACCATTGCTTGCCATGAGACTGGACTCCTGACTTCTTTTTAGCCTGGACTCTACCATTGTTTGCCATGAGATTGGAATCCTGACTCCTTTTTGCCTGGACTCTACCATTGTTTGTCATGAAGTTGTATTTCTGTGTCTTTTCAGACAGTGTTTGTCTTTCTGGCATTATTTTGCTCTTCAGCATGTCTCTTCATCTTCGTTTGTCATGTGCTTTTTAATTCTCTTGTTTGAGAAGTTGAGATGGGCTAGGTGATGGCAACAAGAAGTTTGTCTTTCTTGACAAACAGCTTAAGGTGTATTTCTCTTTTGGCTGTACTCCTTATAGATGGTTGTAATCCTGACTCCTTTCCCTGGACTGTACCATTGCATGCCATGAGACTGGACTCCTGACTTCTTTTTAGCCTGGACTGTACCATTGTTTGCCATGAGAATGGAATCCTGACTCCTTTTTGACTGGACTCTACCATTGTTTGAAATGAGGCTGGAATGAGCCTGGACTGTACCATTGATTGCCATGTAATTGGAATCCTGACTCTTTTTACCCTGGACTCTACCATTGTTTGTCATGAAGTTGTATTTCTGTGTCTTTTCAGACAGTGTTTGTCTTTCTGGCATTATTTTGCTCTTCAGCATGTCTCTTCATCTTCGTTTGTCATGTGCTTTTTAATTCTCTTGTTTGAGAAGTTGAGATGGGCTAGGTGATGGCAACAAGAAGTTTGTCTTTCTTGACAGACAGCTTAAGGTGTATTTCTCTTTTGGCTGTACTCCCTATAGATGGTTGTAATCCTGACTCCTTTCCCTGGACTGTACCATTGCATGCCATGAGACTGGACTCCTGACTTCTTTTTAGCCTGGACTGTACCATTGTTTGCCATGAGAATGGAATCCTGACTCCTTTTTGCCTGGACTCTACCATTGTTTGAAATGAGGCTGGAATGAGCCTGGACTGTACCATTGATTGCCATGTAATTGGAATCCTGACTCTTTTTTACCCTGGACTCTACCATTGTTTGTCATGAAGTTGTATTTCTGTGTCATTTCAGACAGTGTTTGTCTTTCTGGCATTATTTTGCTCTTCAGCATGTCTCTTCATCTTCGTTTGTCATGTGCTTTTTTAATTCTCTGTTTGAGAAGTTGAGATGGGCTAGGTGATGGCAACGAGAAGTTTGTCTTTCTTGACAGACAGCTTATGGTGTATTTCTCTTTTGGCTGTACTCCTATAGATGGTTGTAATCCTGACTCCTTCTTTCCTTGGACTGTACCATTGCTTGCCATGAGACTGGACTCCTGACTTCTTTTTAGCCTGGACTGTACCATTGTTTGCCATGAGATTGGAATCCTGACTCCTTTTTGCCTGGACTCTACCATTGTTTGAAATGAGGCTGGAATGAGCCTGGACTGTACCATTGATTGCCATGTAATTGGAATCCTGACTCTTTTTTACCCTGGACTCTACCATTGTTTGTCATGAAGTTGTATTTCTGTGTCATTTCAGACAGTGTTTGTCTTTCTGGCATTATTTTGCTCTTCAGCATGTCTCTTCATCTTCGTTTGTCATGTGCTTTTTAATTCTCTTGTTTGAGAAGTTGAGATGGGCTAGGTGATGGCAACAAGAAGTTTGTCTTTCTTGACAGACAGCTTAAGGTGTACTTCTCTTTTGGCTGTACTCCTTATAGATGGTTGTAATCCTGACTCCTTCTTTCCTTGGACTGTACCATTGCTTGCCATGAGACTGGACTCCTGACTTCTTTTTAGCCTGGACTCTACCATTGTTTGCCATGAGATTGGAATCCTGACTCCTTTTTGCCTGGACTCTACCATTGTTTGTTCGACTCTACCATTGTTTGTCATGAAGTTGTATTTCTGTGTCTTTTCAGACAGTGTTTGTCTTTCTGGCATTATTTTGCTCTTCAGCATGTCTCTTCATCTTCGTTTGTCATGTGCTTTTTAATTCTCTTGTTTGAGAAGTTGAGATGGGCTAGGTGATGGCAACAAGAAGTTTGTCTTTCTTGACAGACAGCTTAAGGTGTATTTCTCTTTTGGCTGTACTCCTTATAGATGGTTGTAATCCTGACTCCTTTCCCTGGACTGTACCATTGCATGCCATGAGACTGGACTCCTGACTTCTTTTTAGCCTGGACTGTACCATTGTTTGCCATGAGAATGGAATCCTGACTCCTTTTTGCCTGGACTCTACCATTGTTTGAAATGAGGCTGGAATGAGCCTGGACTGTACCATTGATTGCCATGTAATTGGAATCCTGACTCTTTTTACCCTGGACTCTACCATTGTTTGTCATGAAGTTGTATTTCTGTGTCTTTTCAGACAGTGTTTGTCTTTCTGGCATTATTTTGCTCTTCAGCATGTCTCTTCATCTTCGTTTGTCATGTGCTTTTTAATTCTCTTGTTTGAGAAGTTGAGATGGGCTAGGTGATGGCAACGAGAATGTCTTAATGTCGCAAGAATTGGTGGTACAATGGTAGAACTTTCGCCTGCCATGCAGGAGGACCGGGGTTCGATTCCCAGCTAGGGCAACAAAAATGTTTTTTTGATGATTGTTGATTCAGCAGAATATGCCTGGAAGTTAATCAGGTTCCTATTTTTTTTGATAAGTTTGTCTTTCTTGACAGACAGCTTAAGGTGTATTTCTCTTTTGGCTGTACTCCCTATAGATGGTTGTAATCCTGACTCCTTCTTTCCTTGGACTGTACCATTGCTTGCCATGAGACTGGACTCCTGACTTCTTTTTAGCCTGGACTCTACCATTGTTTGCCATGAGATTGGAATCCTGACTCCTTTTTGCCTGGACTCTACCATTGTTTGAAATGAGGCTGGAATGAGCCTGGACTGTACCATTGATTGCCATGTAATTGGAATCCTGACTCCTTTTTGCCTGGACTCTACCATTGTTTGTCATGAAGTTGTATTTCTGTGTCATTTCAGACAGTGTTTGTCTTTCTGGCATTATTTTGCTCTTCAGCATGTCTCTTCATCTTCGTTTGTCATGTGCTTTTTAATTCTCTTGTTTGAGAAGTTGAGATGGGCTAGGTGATGGCAACAAGAAGTTTGTCTTTCTTGACAGACAGCTTAAGGTGTATTTCTCTTTTGGCTGTACTCCTTATAGATGGTTGTAATCCTGACTCCTTCTTTCCTTGGACTGTACCATTGCTTGCCATGAGACTGGACTCCCTGACTTCTTTTTAGCTGGGCCTGGACTCTACCATTGTTTGCCATGAGATTGGAATCCTGACTCCTTTTTGCCTGGACTCTACCATTGTTTGTCATGAAGTTGTATTTCTGTGTCTTTTCAGACAGTGTTTGTCTTTCTGGCATTATTTTGCTCTTCAGCATGTCTCTTCATCTTCGTTTGTCATGTGCTTTTTAATTCTCTTGTTTGAGAAGTTGAGATGGGCTAGGTGATGGCAACAAGAAGTTTGTCTTTCTTGACAGACAGCTTAAGGTGTATTTCTCTTTTGGCTGTACTCCTTATAGATGGTTGTAATCCTGACTCCTTTCCCTGGACTGTACCATTGCATGCCATGAGACTGGACTCCTGACTTCTTTTTAGCCTGGACTGTACCATTGTTTGCCATGAGAATGGAATCCTGACTCCTTTTTGCCTGGACTCTACCATTGTTTGAAATGAGGCTGGAATGAGCCTGGACTGTACCATTGATTGCCATGTAATTGGAATCCTGACTCTTTTTTACCCTGGACTCTACCATTGTTTGTCATGAAGTTGTATTTCTGTGTCTTTTCAGACAGTGTTTGTCTTTCTGGCATTATTTTGCTCTTCAGCATGTCTCTTCATCTTCGTTTGTCATGTGCTTTTTTAATTCTCTTGTTTGAGAAGTTGAGATGGGCTAGGTGATGGCAACGAGAATGTCTTAATGTCGCAAGAATTGGTGGTACAATGGTAGAACTTTCGCCTGCCATGCAGGAGGACCGGGGTTCGATTCCCAGCTAGGGCAACAAAAATGTTTTTTTGATGATTGTTGATTCAGCAGAATATGCCTGGAAGTTAATCAGGTTCCTATTTTTTTGATAAGTTTGTCTTTCTTGACAGACAGCTTAAGGTGTATTTCTCTTTTGGCTGTACTCCCTATAGATGGTTGTAATCCTGACTCCTTCTTTCCTTGGACTGTACCATTGCTTGCCATGAGACTGGACTCCTGACTTCTTTTTAGCCTGGACTCTACCATTGTTTGCCATGAGATTGGAATCCTGACTCCTTTTTGCCTGGACTCTACCATTGTTTGTCATGAAGTTGTATTTCTGTGTCTTTTCAGACAGTGTTTGTCTTTCTGGCATTATTTTGCTCTTCAGCATGTCTCTTCATCTTCGTTTGTCATGTGCTTTTTAATTCTCTTGTTTGAGAAGTTGAGATGGGCTAGGTGATGGCAACAAGAAGTTTGTCTTTCTTGACAGACAGCTTAAGGTGTATTTCTCTTTTGGCTGTACTCCTTATAGATGGTTGTAATCCTGACTCCTTTCCCTGGACTGTACCATTGCATGCCATGAGACTGGACTCCTGACTTCTTTTTAGCCTGGACTGTACCATTGTTTGCCATGAGAATGGAATCCTGACTCCTTTTTGCCTGGACTCTACCATTGTTTGAAATGAGGCTGGAATGAGCCTGGACTGTACCATTGATTGCCATGTAATTGGAATCCTGACTCTTTTGTACCCTGGACTCTACCATTGTTTGTCATGAAGTTGTATTTCTGTGTCTTTTCAGACAGTGTTTGTCTTTCTGGCATTATTTTGCTCTTCAGCATGTCTCTTCATCTTCGTTTGTCATGTGCTTTTTAATTCTCTTGTTTGAGAAGTTGAGATGGGCTAGGTGATGGCAACGAGAATGTCTTAATGTCGCAAGAATTGGTGGTACAATGGTAGAACTTTCGCCTGCCATGCAGGAGGACAGGGGTTCGATTCCCAGCTAGGGCAACAAAAATGTTTTTTTTGATGATTGTTGATTCAGCAGAATATGCCTGGAAGTTAATCAGGTTCCTATTTATTTGAGAAGTTTGTTTTTCTTGACAGACAGCTTAAGGTGTATTTCTCTTTTGGCTGTACTCCCTATAGATGGTTGTAATCCTGACTCCTTCTTTCCTTGGACTGTACCATTGCTTGCCATGAGACTGGACTCCTGACTTCTTTTTAGCCTGGACTCTACCATTGTTTGCCATGAGATTGGAATCCTGACTCCTTTTTGCTTGGACTCTACCATTGTTTGAAATGAGGCTGGAATGAGCCTGGACTGTACCATTGATTGCCATGTAATTGGAATCCTGACTCTTTTTTACCCTGGACTCTACCATTGTTTGTCATGAAGTTGTATTTCTGTGTCATTTCAGACAGTGTTTGTCTTTCTGGCATTATTTTGCTCTTCAGCATGTCTCTTCATCTTCGTTTGTCATGTGCTTTTTAATTCTCTTGTTTGAGAAGTTGAGATGGGCTAGGTGATGGCAACAAGAAGTTTGTCTTTCTTGACAGACAGCTTAAGGTGTACTTCTCTTTTGGCTGTACTCCTTATAGATGGTTGTAATCCTGACTCCTTCTTTCCTTGGACTGTACCATTGCTTGCCATGAGACTGGACTCCTGACTTCTTTTTAGCCTGGACTCTACCATTGTTTGCCATGAGATTGGAATCCTGACTCCTTTTTGCCTGGACTCTACCATTGTTTGTCATGAAGTTGTATTTCTGTGTCTTTTCAGACAGTGTTTGTCTTTCTGGCATTATTTTGCTCTTCAGCATGTCTCTTCATCTTCGTTTGTCATGTGCTTTTTAATTCTCTTGTTTGAGAAGTTGAGATGGGCTAGGTGATGGCAACAAGAAGTTTGTCTTTCTTGACAGACAGCTTAAGGTGTATTTCTCTTTTGGCTGTACTCCTTATAGATGGTTGTAATCCTGACTCCTTTCCCTGGACTGTACCATTGCATGCCATGAGACTGGACTCCTGACTTCTTTTTAGCCTGGACTGTACCATTGTTTGCCATGAGAATGGAATCCTGACTCCTTTTTGCCTGGACTCTACCATTGTTTGAAATGAGGCTGGAATGAGCCTGGACTGTACCATTGATTGCCATGTAATTGGAATCCTGACTCTTTTTACCCTGGACTCTACCATTGTTTGTCATGAAGTTGTATTTCTGTGTCTTTTCAGACAGTGTTTGTCTTTCTGGCATTATTTTGCTCTTCAGCATGTCTCTTCATCTTCGTTTGTCATGTGCTTTTTAATTCTCTTGTTTGAGAAGTTGAGATGGGCTAGGTGATGGCAACGAGAATGTCTTAATGTCGCAAGAATTGGTGGTACAATGGTAGAACTTTCGCCTGCCATGCAGGAGGACCGGGGTTCGATTCCCAGCTAGGGCAACAAAAATGTTTTTTTGATGATTGTTGATTCAGCAGAATATGCCTGGAAGTTAATCAGGTTCCTATTTTTTTGATAAGTTTGTCTTTCTTGACAGACAGCTTAAGGTGTATTTCTCTTTTGGCTGTACTCCCTATAGATGGTTGTAATCCTGACTCCTTCTTTCCTTGGACTGTACCATTGCTTGCCATGAGACTGGACTCCTGACTTCTTTTTAGCCTGGACTCTACCATTGTTTGCCATGAGATTGGAATCCTGACTCCTTTTTTGCCTGGACTCTACAATTGTTTGTCATGAAGTTGTATTTCTGTGTCTTTTCAGACAGTGTTTGTCTTTCTGGCATTATTTTGCTCTTCAGCATGTCTCTTCATCTTCGTTTGTCATGTGCTTTTTAATTCTCTTGTTTGAGAAGTTGAGATGGGCTAGGTGATGGCAACAAGAAGTTTGTCTTTCTTGACAGACAGCTTAAGGTGTATTTCTCTTTTGGCTGTACTCCTTATAGATGGTTGTAATCCTGACTCCTTTCCCTGGACTGTACCATTGCATGCCATGAGACTGGACTCCTGACTTCTTTTAGCCTGGACTGTACCATTGTTTGCCATGAGAATGGAATCCTGACTCCTTTTTGCCTGGACTCTACCATTGTTTGAAATGAGGCTGGAATGAGCCTGGACTGTACCATTGATTGCCATGTAATTGGAATCCTGACTCTTTTTTACCCTGGACTCTACCATTGTTTGTCATGAAGTTGTATTTCTGTGTCTTTTCAGACAGTGTTTGTCTTTCTGGCATTATTTTGCTCTTCAGCATGTCTCTTCATCTTCGTTTGTCATGTGCTTTTTAATTCTCTTGTTTGAGAAGTTGAGATGGGCTAGGTGATGGCAACGAGAATGTCTTAATGTCGCAAGAATTGGTGGTACAATGGTAGAACTTTCGCCTGCCATGCAGGAGGACCGGGGTTCGATTCCCAGCTAGGGCAACAAAAATGTTTTTTTGATGATTGTTGATTCAGCAGATTATGCATGGAAGTTAATCAGGTTCCTATTTTTTTGATAAGTTTGTCTTTCTTTACAGACAGCTTAAGGTGTATTTCTCTTTTGGCTGTACTCCCTATAGATGGTTGTAATCCTGACTCCTTTCCCTAGACTGTACCATTGCATGCCATGAGACTGGACTCCTGACTTCTTTTTAGCCTGGACTGTACCAATGTTTGCCATGAGAATGGAATCCTGACTCCTTTTTGCCTGGACTCTACCATTGTTTGAAATGAGGCTGGAATGAGCCTGGACTGTACCATTGATTGCCATGTAATTGGAATCCTGACTCTTTTTTACCCTGGACTCTACCATTGTTTGTCATGAAGTTGTATTTCTGTGTCTTTTCAGACAGTGTTTGTCTTTCTGGCATTATTTTGCTCTTCAGCATGTCTCTTCATCTTCGTTTGTCATGTGCTTTTTAATTCTCTTGTTTGAGAAGTTGAGATGGGCTAGGTGATGGCAACAAGAAGTTTGTCTTTCTTGACAGACAGCTTAAGGTGTATTTCTCTTTTGGCTGTACTCCCTATAGATGGTTGTAATCCTGACTCCTTTCCCTGGACTGTACCATTGCATGCCATGAGACTGGACTCCTGACTTCTTTTTAGCCTGGACTGTACCAATGTTTGCCATGAGAATGGAATCCTGACTCCTTTTTGCCTGGACTCTACCATTGTTTGAAATGAGGCTGGAATGAGCCTGGACTGTACCATTGATTGCCATGTAAATGGAATCCTGACTCTTTTTTACCCTGGACTCTCCCATTGTTTGTCATGAAGTTGTATTTCTGTGTCTTTTCAGACAGTGTTTGTCTTTCTGGCATTATTTTGCTCTTCAGCATGTCTCTTCATCTTCGTTTGTCATGTGCTTTTAATTCTCTTGTTTGAGAAGTTGAGATGGGCTAGGTGATGGCAACAAGAAGTTTGTCTTTCTTGACAGACAGCTTAAGGTGTATTTCTCTTTTGGCTGTACTCCCTATAGATGGTTGTAATCCTGACTCCTTTCCCTGGACTGTACCATTGCATGCCATGAGACTGGACTCCTGACTTCTTTTTAGCCTGGACTGTACCATTGTTTGCCATGAGAATGGAATCCTGACTCCTTTTTGCCTGGACTCTACCATTGTTTGAAATGAGGCTGGAATGAGCCTGATACATTGATTGCCATGTAATTGGAATCCTGACTCGTTTTTACCCTGGACTCTACCATTGTTTGTCATGAAGTTGTATTTCTGTGTCATTTCAGACAGTGTTTGTCTTTCTGGCATTATTTTGCTCTTCAGCATGTCTCTTCATCTTCGTTTGTCATGTGCTTTTTAATTCTCGTTTGAGAAGTTGAGATGGGCTAGGTGATGGCAACGAGAAGTTTGTCTTTCTTGACAGACAGCTTATGGTGTACTTCTCTTTTGGCTGTACTCCTTATAGATGGTTGTAATCCTGACTCCTTTCCCTGGACTGTACCATTGCATGCCATGAGACAGGACTCCTGACTTCTTTTTAGCCTGGACTGTACCATTGTTTGCCATGAGAATGGAATCCTGACTCCTTTTTTCCTGGACTCTTCCATTGTTTGCCATGAAGTTGTATTTCTGTGTCTTTTCAGACAGTGTTTGTCTTTCTGGCATTATTTTGCTCTTCAGCATGTCTCTTCATCTTCGTTTGTCATGTGCTTTTTAATTCTCTTGTTTGAGAAGTTGAGATGGGCTAGGTGATGGCAACGAGAATGTCTTAATGTCGCAAGAATTGGTGGTACAGTGGTAGAACTTTCGCCTGCCATGCAGGAGGACCGGCGTTCGATTCCCAGCTAGGGCAACAAAAATGTTTTTTTGTTGATTCAGCAGATTATGCCTGGAAGTTAATCAGGTTCCTATTTTTTTGGAGAAGTTTGTCTTTCTTGACAGACATCTTAAGGTGTATTTCTCTTTTGGCTGTACTCCCTATAGATGGTTGTAATCCTGACTCCTTTCCCTGGACTGTACCATTGCTTGCCATGAGACTGGACTCCTGACTTCTTTTTAGCCTGGACTGTACCATTGTTTGCCATGAGATTGGAATCCTGACTCCTTTTTGCCTGGACTCTACCATTGTTTGAAATGAGGCTGGAATGAGCCTGGACTGTACCATTGATTGCCATGTAATTGGAATCCTGACTCTTTTTTACCCTGGACTCTACCATTGTTTGTCATGAAGTTGTATTTCTGTGTCTTTTCAGACAGTGTTTGTCTTTCTGGCATTATTTTGCTCTTCAGCATGTCTCTTCATCTTCGTTTGTCATGTGCTTTTTAATTCTCTTGTTTGAGAAGTTGAGATGGGCTAGGTGATGGCAACAAGAAGTTTGTCTTTCTTGACAGACAGCTTAAGGTGTATTTCTCTTTTGGCTGTACTCCCTATAGATGGTTGTAATCCTGACTCCTTCTTTCCTTGGACTGTACCATTGCTTGCCATGAGAATGGACTCCTGACTTCTTTTTAGCCTGGACTCTACCATTGTTTGCCATGAGATTGGAATCCTGACTCCTTTTTGCCTGGACTCTACCATTGTTTGTCATGAAGTTGTATTTCTGTGTCTTTTCAGACAGTGTTTGTCTTTCTGGCATTATTTTGCTCTTCAGCATGTCTCTTCATCTTCGTTTGTCATGTGCTTTTTAATTCTCTTGTTTGAGAAGTTGAGATGGGCTAGGTGATGGCAACGAGAATGTCTTAATGTCGCAAGAATTGGTGGTACAATGGTAGAATTTTCGCCTGCCATGCAGGAGAACCGGGTTCGATTCCAAGCTAGCAGCAATACGTAACCGAACGAAGCAATACCGATG
>JAZGTH010000269.1:0-32035 GCA_036877525.1 Chromobotia macracanthus | reverse complement strand
CCTTCACATGTGAACACAAATCCAGCAGGAAATCCTGTTTCTCATGCTTCACAGATGACAGCAGCATCTTCACTGTTGTTTCTATGGTTTCTTTCTGACAGAGAGCAGCTTGCAGACACAAATCCAGTATAAATAATCTCTTTCCTTTCTCCCACAGATCACATGATTCATTTGGTGGTTCAATGAATCTAAACACAGAATAAACAAGAAATAATAAGACAGAGGTTTGTCAGAGTTTGTTCCTGTCGATTACATGAAGAATCCTAACAGAAAAAAATAAACTTTTACAGGAGAGACAAACGTTGATTGTTTTGTAATATTTCAGAAGATTTAATATTTTTAGATTTTAGATGAATGTGGAACTTCAGAGGTATCATCCCTGAAACCGTTTTACTAAACTGAAGTTACTGATGTCAGAAGTAAATGACAGGAAAGAGAAAGTGACACTGCGCTCTGTACCAGGATGAGAGACAATAAAATAAAGAGGGTCAAAATGTGACCTTTTATTCTTAGATTATCAAAACTGAAGAACTGAATTTTATATTACTGAGTTAATGTGTGCAGCACAGGCAGAAACTTCTCACTTCACTGTAACCACAAACACTGTTTCAGACTGACCCTCAGTCTGTGTGCTGCTGAATCACATCCAAAATCCACATGATGCACAGTGACAGCTGCCTCAGTTTCAGAGCTCTACAGCACTTTAACTACAGTTCAGGATTCTTCTTGTGTGTTATGATTTATTTGGATATAAAAAAGCTGTAGTTTCTGTGAATACTGAGCAATGTCATTATTACTGCATATTTAATTTACTTAATTTATTAGTTGAGCCCAACTCAGTTTTTTCTTTTCATAAATAACACAAACTGTGTGTATTTGCTAAACGCTGGTCATGCCCAGTTCAAATGAACTGTTAAAAAACATTATTCTAACTGCTGTAAAAGGGACAATTTTTGTCTAATACATAGGTTACTCAATTTAATTTTACTTGACAATTTATTTTTTACTATCACAAACAGCTGTGATTACCTGCAATCTGTAATTGCCTACAGTTAAAAACTAAAATTACTCAAGTTCAAACTCTTGATTATGAACAAATACAAGTGAAAACTAAACTCTCACCTCAGTTGTGAGATGTAGGGCAGACACTGGAGGAATCCCCTCACTTCACTCTCTTCATCTGAACAGTCTATCAGCTCTACTGGTTTCTTCTCTGTTTGGAGTTTCAGCACTTCTAGGAGGATGGAGCTCTTTCTCTCTGAGAGCTTTATGCTCCAGACTGCAGGAGATGACTGATAAATTGGCTGTAATGCTGGTAGGACACTCCTGCCTGTTTGACTCTCATAGTTCTTCACATGTGAGAACAGATCCAGCAGGAAATCCTGTTTCTCATAATTCACAGATGACAGCAGCATCTTCACTGTTGTTTCTATGGTTTCTTTCTGACAGAGAGCAGCTTGCAGACACAAATCCAGTATAAATAATCTCTTTCTTTCTTCCCACAGTTCAGACGATTCATTTGGTGGTTGAAAAAATCTAAACAGAGAGTGAACGAGATTCTGTTAGTGATGACAAGACACAGGAAGTGTTATTGCTGTTAGTCTTGAAGAATGAAAATTAATTTATTTCTGTATCACAAACTCAATATCCTTTACATTTCTTAGCCCAGAAATGCACTGACAGTAAACAAAAACTATTGGCTGAAAGGTGTGTGCGTGCGTGTGTAGGTCTCAAAGGAACTGAAATGTATTTTTTCTGCATTACCAAACAAAACTGCAAACATTTCTGTTTCAAACACTTAAACTGTCTTTTTTGGGGGGAAGGGGGGGAAATATTTATAAATAAATTACTGAACCCATGTGATTCTATTCTTCATTTATCTCAAGACCTTTTATTTCGCAACAATGACGCTCTAATTCAACTCAACTCAAAGACGTAAGTGATACAGTGATGTTATGAGACTCTCACCTCAGTTGTGAGATGTAGGGCAGACACTGGAGGAATCCCCTCACTTCACTCTCTTCATCTGACCAGTCTATCAGCTCTACTGGTTTTATTACTCTTTGGAGTTTCAGCACTTCTAGGAGGATGGAGCTCTTTCTCTCTGAGAGCTTTATGCTCCAGACTGCAGGAGTTAGCCGGTAAATTGATTGAAATCCTGTAAGGACACTCCTGCCTGTTTGACTCTCATAGTTCTTCACATGTGAGAACAGATCCAGCAGAAAATCAGATTGTTTAATCTGAAGTTCATCATTATAACAGTTACAAGGAAAATATCTATAGCTGCACACAGATGTTAATAGCTGAATGTAATTTTTTCCTGTATTTGTGTCACACTCTGATGCTGCAGTGATCAGATTCATCAGAAACTGGACGGCAGACTTGTCTCTCGTATGGGTTAAAACAGTGCAGTAATAACTACAGAAATAAAGCAAGAAAACCACATTATATTGTGTTTAAAATAATACCTGAACTTCTTGATTATTTTGCTTTAGAAATTAATCAGCTGATCTGTGTTAAATAAAAATATATAGAAAACAAAATTCAAAACAAAAAAAATCAGAAACCTCAATTCAGAGATGTAGGGCAGACACTGGAGGAATCCCCTCACTTCACTCTCTTCATCTGACCAGTCTATCAGCTCTACTGGTTTCTTCTCTGTTTGGAGTTTCAGCACTTCTAGGAGGATGGAGCTCTTTCTCTCTGAGAGCTTTATGCTCCAGACTGCAGGAGATGACTGATAAATTGGCTGTAATGCTGGTAGGACACTCCTGCCTGTTTGACTCTCATAGTTCTTCACATGTGAACACAGATCCAGCAGGAAATCACATTTCTCATGGTATATGTATGAGAATAATGACTCCATGTATTTCTCTGTGATTTCTCTTAGTAAAGAAGGCACTTGCAGACAGAGATTAAATGCTAATAATCTATTTACTCTTTCTCTCTTTTTGGAGGAGTCATTTCCCAATAAAGGAAGCCTGTGAACACAATAAAAGACTTTAATACACAATTCTAGCAGTATGAAGTTCTTTCTGTCTGAGAGGTTTATGGTCCAGACATGAAGATGACTGTATATTTACTTTTTACTGTATATTTACAAATAATACATATAGTATGTAGAAAGAGAGATTTTTTTAAAGAAAAATAAACTGTTACATTTATCTCAAAATTGCATTTATTTCCTCAGCTGGTAAACAGTGACACTAATTAAAAATAAAGTACTTGAAATCGAACAAAAAGACAAGTTCAAGACTGTGTAGATCTTTAATAAGAGTATGAACCACAAGATAATGAAGGATTAAAATAATTTAATTAATATAAAAATGAGAAAAATATAAAACCTTTGATTTAAAGTTATTGATTATAGATATAAAACAACTTATTATCTCACAGTATTATTGTTCTTACAATGCACATTATTGATTGTAAATGAGCGAGACTGTAAATGAGTGTGACTGTAAATGAGTGTGACTGTAAATGAGCGTGATTGTCAATGAGCGTGATTGTAAATGAGCGTGACTGTAAATGAGCGTGATTGTAAATGAGCGTGATTGTAAATGAGCGTGACTGTAAATGAGAGTGACTGTAAATGAGCGAGATTGTAAATGAGCGTGACTGTAAATGAGTGTGACTGTAAATAAGCGTGATTGTCAATGAGCGTGACTGTAAATGAGCGAGACTGTAAATGAGCGAGACTGTAAATGAGCGAGATTGTAAATGAGCGTGACTGTAAATGAGCGTGATTGTAAATGAGCGAGACTGTAAATGAGCGAGATTGTAAATGAGCGAGACTGTAAATGAGCGTTACTATAAATGAGCGTGATTGTAAATGAGCGTGACTGTAAATGAGCGTGACTGTAAATGAGCGAGACTGTAAATGAGCGTGACTGTAAATGAGCGAGATTGTAAATGAGCGAGATTGTAAATGAACGTGACTGTAAATGAGCGTGATTGTAAATGAGCGAGACTGTAAATGAGCGTGACTGTAAATGAGCGAGATTGTCAAAGAGCGTGATTTAAAACGAGCGTGATTGTAAATGAGCGTGATTGTAAATGAGCGTGATTGTAAATGAGCGAGACTGTAAATGAGCGTGACTGTAAATGAGCGAGATTGTAAATGAGTGAGATTGTAAATGAGTGAGATTGTAAATGAACGTGACTGTAAATAAGTGAGATTGTCAAAGAGCGTGATTTAAAACGAGCGTGATTTAAGACGAGCGTGATTGTAAATGAGCGTGACTGTAAATGAGCGAGACTGTAAATGAGCGAGATTGTAAATGAACGTGACTGTAAATAAGTGAGATTGTCAAAGAGCGTGATTTAAAACGAGCGTGATTGTAAATGAGCGTGATTGTAAATGAGCGTGATTGTAAATGAGCGTGACTGTAAATGAGCGAGATTGTAAATGAGCGAGACTGTAAATGAGCGTGACTGTAAATGAGCGAGATTGTAAATGAGTGAGATTGTAAATGAACGTGACTGTAAATAAGTGAGATTGTCAAAGAGCGTGATTTAAAACGAGCGTGATTTAAGACGAGCGTGATTGTAAATGAGCGTGACTGTAAATGAGCGAGACTGTAAATGAGCGAGATTGTAAATGAGCGAGATTGTAAATGAACGTGACTGTAAATAAGTGAGATTGTCAAAGAGCGTGATTTAAAACGAGCGTGATTTAAGACGAGCGAGATTGTCAATGAGCGTGATTGTAAATGAGCGAGATTGTAAATGAGCGAGATTGTAAATGAGCGAGATTGTAAATGAGCGAGATTGTAAATGAGCGAGATTGTAAATGAACGTGACTGTAAATAAGTGAGATTGTCAAAGAGCGTGATTTAAAACGAGCGTGATTGTAAATGAGCGTGACTGTAAATGAGCGTGATTGTAAATGAGCGAGATTGTAAATGAGCGAGACTGTAAATGAGCGTGACTGTAAATGAGCGAGATTGTAAATGAGCGTGACTGTAAATGAGCGTGACTGTAAATGAGCGTGACTGTAAATGAGCGAGATTGTAAATGAACGAGACTGTAAATGAGCGTGACTGTAAATGAGCGTGACTGTAAATGAGCAAGACTGTAAATGAGCGAGATTGTAAATGAACGTGACTGTAAATAAGTGAGATTGTCAAAGAGCGTGATTTAAAACGAGCGTGATTTAAGACGAGCGAGACTGTAAATGAGCGTGACTGTAAATGAGAGTGACTGTAAATGAGCGAGACTGTAAATAAGTGAGATTGTCAAAGAGCGTGATTGTCAATGAGCGTGACTGTAAATGAGCGTGACTGTAAATGAGCGTGATTGTAAATGAGGGACATTGTAAATGAGCGAGACTGTAAATGAGCGTGACTGTAAATGAGCGTGACTGTAAATGAGCGTGATTGTAAATGAGGGACATTGTAAATGAGCGAGACTGTAAATGAGCGAGATTGTAAATGAGCGAGATTGTAAATGAACGTGACTGTAAATAAGTGAGATTGTCAAAGAGCGTGATTTAAAACAAGCGTGATTTAAGACGAGCGAGATTGTCAATGAGCGTGATTGTAAATGAGGGAGATTGTAAATAAGCGTGATTTTAAATGAGTGAGATTGTAAATGAGCGAGATTGTAAATAAGCGTGATTTTAAATGAGTGAGATTGTAAATGAGGGAGATTGTAAATAAGCGTGATTTTAAATGAGTGAGATTGTAATGAGGGAGACTGTAAATAAGCGTGATTTTAAATGAGTGAGATTGTAATGAGGAGATTGTAAATAAGCGTGATTTTAAATGAGTGAGATTGTAAATGAGGGAGATTGTAAATAAGCGTGATTTTAAATGAGGGAGATTGTAAATAAGCGTGATTTTAAATGAGTGAGATTGTAATGAGGGAGATTGTAAATAAGCGTGATTTTAAATGAGTGAGATTGTAATGAGGGAGATTGTAAATAAGCGTGATTTTAAATGAGTGAGATTGTAATGAGGGAGATTGTAAATAAGCGTGATTTTAAATGAGTGAGATTGTAATGAGGGAGATTGTAAATAAGCGTGATTTTAAATGAGTGAGATTGTAAATGAGGGAGATTGTAAATAAGCGTGATTTTAAATGAGTGAGATTGTAAATGAGGGAGATTGTAAATAAGCGTGATTTTAAATGAGTGAGATTGTAAATGAGGGAGATTGTAAATAAGCGTGATTTTAAATGAGTGAGATTGTAAATGAGGGAGATTGTAAATAAGCGTGATTTTAAATGAGTGAGATTGTAATGAGGGAGATTGTAAATAAGCGTGATTTTAAATTAGGGAGATTGTAATGAGGGAGATTGTAAATAAGCGTGATTTTAAATGAGTGAGATTGTAATGAGGGAGATTGTAAATAAGCGTGATTTTAAATGAGTGAGATTGTAATGAGGGAGATTGTAAATAAGCGTGATTTTAAATGAGTGAGATTGTAATGAGGGAGATTGTAAATAAGCGTGATTTTAAATGAGTGAGATTGTAATGAGGGAGATTGTAAATAAGCGTGATTTTAAATGAGTGAGACTGTAATGAGGGAGATTGTAAATAAGCGTGATTTTAAATGAGTGAGATTGTAATGAGGGAGGTTGTAAATAAGCTTGATTTTAAATGAGTGAGATTGTAATGAGGGAGATTGTAAATAAGCGTGATTTTAAATGAGTGAGATTGTAATGAGTGAGATTGTAATGAGGAGATTGTAAATAGCGTGATTTTAAATGAGTGAGATTGTAAATGAGTGAGATTGTAATGAGGGAGATTGTAAATAAGCGTGATTTTAAATGAGTGAGATTGTAATGAGCGTGACTGTAAATGAGCGTGACTGTAAATGAGCGTGATTGTAAATGAGGGACATTGTAAATGAGCGAGACTGTAAATGAGCGTGACTGTAAATGGCGTGACTGTAAATGAGCGTGATTGTAAATGAGGGACATTGTAAATGAGCGAGACTGTAAATGAGCGAGATTGTAAATGAGCGAGATTGTAAATGAACGTGACTGTAAATAAGTGAGATTGTCAAAGAGCGTGATTTAAAACAAGCGTGATTTAAGACGAGCGAGATTGTCAATGAGCGTGATTGTAAATGAGGGAGATTGTAAATAAGCGTGATTTTAAATGAGTGAGATTGTAAATGAGGGAGATTGTAAATAAGCGTGATTTTAAATGAGTGAGATTGTAAATGAGGGAGATTGTAAATAAGCGTGATTTTAAATGAGTGAGATTGTAAATGAGGAGATTGTAAATAAGCGTGATTTTAAATGAGTGAGATTGTAATGAGGGAGATTGTAAATAAGCGTGATTTTAAATTAGGGAGATTGTAATGAGGGAGATTGTAAATAAGCGTGATTTTAAATGAGTGAGATTGTAATGAGGAGATTGTAAATAAGCGTGATTTTAAATGAGTGAGATTGTAATGAGGAGATTGTAAATAAGCGTGATTTTAAATGAGTGAGATTGTAATGAGGGAGATTGTAAATAAGCGTGATTTTAAATGAGTGAGATTGTAATGAGGGAGATTGTAAATAAGCGTGATTTTAAATGAGTGAGATTGTAATGAGGGAGATTGTAAATAAGCGTGATTTTAAATGAGTGAGATTGTAAATGAGGGAGATTGTAAATAAGCGTGATTTTAAATGAGTGAGATTGTAATGAGGGAGGTTGTAAATAAGCGTGATTTTAAATGAGTGAGATTGTAATGAGGGAGGTTGTAAATAAGCGTGATTTTAAATGAGTGAGATTGTAATGAGGGAGATTGTAAATAAGCTTGATTTTAAATGAGTGAGACTGTAATGAGGGAGATTGTAAATAAGCGTGATTTTAAATGAGTGAGATTGTAATGAGGGAGGTTGTAAATAAGCTTGATTTTAAATGAGTGAGATTGTAATGAGGGAGATTGTAAATAAGCGTGATTTTAAATGAGTGAGATTGTAATGAGTGAGATTGTAATGAGGGAGATTGTAAATAAGCGTGATTTTAAATGAGTGAGATTGTAAATGAGTGAGATTGTAATGAGGGAGATTGTAAATAAGCGTGATTTTAAATGAGTGAGATTGTAATGAGCGTGACTGTAAATGAGCGTGACTGTAAATGAGCGTGACTGTAAATGAGCGTGATTGTAAATGAGGGACATTGTAAATGAGCGAGACTGTAAATGAGCGAGATTGTAAATGAGCGAGATTGTAAATGAACGTGACTGTAAATAAGTGAGATTGTCAAAGAGCGTGATTTAAAACAAGCGTGATTTAAGGCAGTGAGATTGTCAATGAGCGTGATTGTAAATGAGGGAGATTGTAAATAAGCGTGATTTTAAATGAGTGAGATTGTAAATGAGGGAGGTTGTAAATAAAGCGTGATTTTAAATGAGTGAGATTGTAATGAGGAGATTGTAAATAAGCGTGATTTTAAATGAGTGAGATTGCAATGAGGGAGGTTGTAAATAAGCGTGATTTTAAATGAGTGAGATTGTAAATGAGGGAGATTGTAAATAAGCGTGATTTTAAATGAGTGAGATTGTAATGAGGGAGATTGTAAATAAGCGTGATTTTAAATGAGTGAGATTGTAAATGAGGAGATTGTAAATAAGCGTGATTTTAAATGAGTGAGATTGTAATGAGGAGATTGTAAATAAGCGTGATTTTAAATGAGTGAGATTGTAATGAGGGAGATTGTAAATAAGCGTGATTTTAAATGAGTGAGATTGTAATGAGGGAGATTGTAAATAAGCGTGATTTTAAATGAGTGAGATTGTAAATGAGGGAGATTGTAAATAAGCGTGATTTTAAATGAGTGAGATTGTAATGAGGGAGATTGTAAATAAGCTTGATTTTAAATGAGTGAGATTGTAATGAGGGAGATTGTAAATAAGCTTGATTTTAAATGAGTGAGATTGTAATGAGGGAGATTGTAAATAAGCGTGATTTTAAATGAGTGAGATTGTAATGAGGGAGATTGTAAATAAGCGTGATTTTAAATGAGTGAGATTGTAAATGAGGGAGATTGTAAATAAGCGTGATTTTAAATGAGTGAGATTGTAATGAGGAGATTGTAAATAAGCGTGATTTTAAATGAGTGAGATTGTAAATGAGGAGATTGTAAATAAGCGTGATTTTAAATGAGTGAGATTGTAAATGAGGGAGATTGTAAATAAGCGTGATTTTAAATGAGTGAGATTGTAAATGAGGGAGATTGTAAATAAGCGTGATTTTAAATGAGTGAGATTGTAATGAGGGAGATTGTAAATAAGCTTGATTTTAAATGAGTGAGATTGTAATGAGGGAGATTGTAAATAAGCGTGATTTTAAATGAGTGAGATTGTAATGAGGGAGATTGTAAATAAGCGTGATTTTAAATGAGTGAGATTGTAATGAGGGAGATTGTAAATAAGCGTGATTTTAAATGAGTGAGATTGTAAATGAGCGTGATTTTAAATGAGTGATATTGTAAATGAGGGAGATTGTAAATAAGCGTGATTTTAAATGAGTGAGATTGTAAATGAGGGAGATTGTAAATAAGCGTGATTTTAAATGAGTGAGATTGTAATGAGGGAGATTGTAAATAAGCGTGATTTTAAATGAGTGAGATTGTAATGAGGGAGATTGTAAATAAGCGTGATTTTAAATGAGTGAGATTGTAAATGAGGGAGATTGTAAATAAGCGTGATTTTAAATGAGTGAGATTGTAATGAGGGAGATTGTAAATAAGCGTGATTTTAAATGAGTGAGATTGTAATGAGGGAGATTGTAAATAAGCGTGATTTTAAATGAGGGAGATTGTAATGAGGGAGATTGAAAATAAGCGTGATTTTAAATGAGTGAGATTGTAATGAGGAGATTGTAAATAAAGCGTGATTTTAAATGAGTGAGACTGTAAATGAGGAGATTGTAAATAAGCGTGATTTCAAATGAGTGAGATTGTAATGAGGAGATTGTAAATAAGCGTGATTTTAAATTAGGGAGATTGTAATGAGGAGATTGTAAATAAGCGTGATTTTAAATGAGTGAGATTGTAATGAGGGAGATTGTAAATAAGCGTGATTTTAAATGAGTGAGATTGTAAATGAGGGAGATTGTAAATAAGCGTGATTTTAAATGAGTGAGATTGTAAATGAGGAGATTGTAAATAATCGTGATTTTAAATGAGTGAGATTGTAAATGAGGGAGATTGTAAATAAGCGTGATTTTAAATGAGTGAGATTGTAATGAGGGAGATTGTAAATAAGCTTGATTTTAAATGAGTGAGATTGTAATGAGGAGATTGTAAATAAGCGTGATTTTAAATGAGTGAGATTGTAATGAGGGAGATTGTAAATAAGCGTGATTTTAAATGAGTGAGATTGTAAATGAGGAGATTGTAAATAAGCGTGATTTTAAATGAGTGAGATTGTAATGAGGAGATTGTAAATAAGCGTGATTTTAAATGAGTGAGATTGTAATGAGGAGATTGTAAATAAGCGTGATTTTAAATGAGTGAGATTGTAATGAGGGAGATTGTAAATAAGCGTGATTTTAAATGAGTGAGACTGTAAATGAGGGAGATTGTAAATAAGCGTGATTTCAAATGAGTGAGATTGCAATGAGGGAGATTGTAAATAAGCGTGATTTTAAATTAGGGAGATTGTAATGAGGGAGATTGTAAATAAGCGTGATTTTAAATGAGTGAGATTGTAATGAGGGAGATTGTAAATAAGCATGATTTTAAATGAGTGAGACTGTAAATGAGGGAGATTGTAAATAAGCGTGATTTTAAAAGAGTGAGATTGTAAATGAGGGAGATTGCAATGAGGGAGATTGTAAATAAGCGTGATTTTAAAAGAGTGAGATTGTAAATGAGTGAGATTGTAATGAGGGAGGTTGTAAATAAGCGTGATTTTAAATGAGTGAGATTGTAATGAGGGAGATTGTAAATAAGCGTGATTTTAAATGAGTGAGATTGCAATGAGGGAGGTTGTAAATAAGCGTGATTTTAAATGAGTGAGATTGTAAATGAGGGAGATTGTAAATAAGCGTGATTTTAAATGAGTGAGATTGTAATGAGGGAGATTGTAAATAAGCGTGATTTTAAATGAGTGAGATTGTAAATGAGGAGATTGTAAATAAGCGTGATTTTAAATGAGTGAGATTGTAATGAGGAGATTGTAAATAGCGTGATTTTAAATGAGTGAGATTGTAATGAGGAGATTGTAAATAAGCGTGATTTTAAATGAGTGAGATTGTAATGAGGGAGATTGTAAATAAGCATGATTTTAAATGAGTGAGATTGTAAATGAGGAGATTGTAAATAAGCGTGATTTTAAATGAGTGAGATTGTAATGAGGGAGATTGTAAATAAGCTTGATTTTAAATGAGTGAGATTGTAATGAGGGAGATTGTAAATAAGCTGATTTTAAATGAGTGAGATTGTAATGAGGGAGATTGTAAATAAGCGTGATTTTAAATGAGTGAGATTGTAATGAGGGAGATTGTAAATAAGCGTGATTTTAAATGAGTGAGATTGTAAATGAGGAGATTGTAAATAAGCGTGATTTTAAATGAGTGAGATTGTAATGAGGGGAGATGTAAATAAGCGTGATTTTAAATGAGTGAGATTGTAAATGAGGAGATTGTAAATAAGCGTGATTTTAAATGAGTGAGATTGTAATGAGGGAGATTGTAAATAAGCGTGATTTTAAATGAGTGAGATTGTAATGAGGGAGATTGTAAATAAGCGTGATTTTAAATGAGTGAGATTGTAAATGAGGAGATTGTAAATAAGCGTGATTTTAAATGAGGAGATTGTAAATAAGCGTGATTTTAAATGAGTGAGATTGTAATGAGGAGATTGTAAATAAGCGTGATTTTAAATGAGTGAGATTGTAATGAGGGAGATTGTAAATAAGCGTGATTTTAAATGAGTGAGATTGTAAATGAGGGAGATTGTAAATAAAGCGTGATTTTAAATGAGTGAGATTGTAAATGAGGAGATTGTAAATAAGCGTGATTTTAAATGAGTGAGATTGTAATGAGGAGATTGTAAATAAGCTTGATTTTAAATGAGTGAGATTGTAATGAGGGAGGTTGTAAATAAAGCGTGATTTTAAATGAGTGAGATTGTAAATGAGGGAGATTGTAAATAAGCGTGATTTTAAATGAGTGAGATTGTAAATGAGTGAGATTGTAAATAAGCGTGATTTTAAATGAGTGAGATTGTAAATGAGGGAGATTGTAATGAGGGAGATTGTAAATAAGCGTGATTTTAAATGAGGGAGATTGTAATGAGGGAGATTGTAAATAAGCGTGATTTTAAATGAGTGAGATTGTAATGAGGGAGATTGTAAATAAGCGTGATTTTAAATGAGGGAGATTGTAAATAAGAGTGATTTTAAATGAGGGAGATTGTAAATAAGCGTGATTTTAAATGAGTGAGATTGTAATGAGGGAGATTGTAAATAAGCGTGATTTTAAATGAGTGAGATTGTAATGAGGGAGATTGTGAATAAGCGTGATTTTAAATGAGTGAGATTGTAATGAGGGAGATTGTAAATAAGCGTGATTTTAAATGAGTGAGATTGTAATGAGGGAGATTGTAAATAAGCGTGATTTTAAATGAGTGAGATTGTAATGAGGGAGATTGTAAATAAGCGTGATTTTAAATGAGTGAGATTGTAAATGAGTGAGATTGTAAATAAGCTTGATTTTAAATGAGTGAGATTGTAAATGAGTGAGATTGTAAATAAGCGTGATTTTAAATGAGTGAGATTGTAATGAGGGAGACTGTAAATAAGCGTGATTTTAAATGAGTGAGATTGTAATGAGGGAGATTGTAAATAAGCGTGATTTTAAATGAGTGAGATTGTAAATGAGTGAGATTGTAATGAGGGAGATTGTAAATAAGCGTGATTTTAAATGAGTGAGATTGTAATGAGGGAGATTGTAAATAAGCGTGATTTTAAATGAGTGAGATTGTAAATGAGTGAGATTGTAATGAGGGAGATTGTAAATAAGCGTGATTTTAAATGAGTGAGATTGTAATGAGGGAGATTGTAAATAAGCGTGATTTTAAATGAGTGAGATTGTAAATGAGCGTGATTTGTTGTTGTTTACTGGAAGCCAGTTGTTTCGCTCTATCTCATGTCTAGTTAGGAAATAATGTCGGTGAATGGATCAATGACACAAGAGCGCACATATAGAAACTGAACACAAGAGGGCGCTGTATTCATGTGTGGAGTGACGTGTACAATGTCTTTCTTTTCTTCATATTACATTTTATTACATGGTGGTCCCACTTCAGAATTGGAGGTATTTTGATTCATTATGATCGTTTTAATTAGATTAAACACAACAATTATCATCATGGGAATGTTGTTTAGATAGAATACAGAGAGGACATTTTGATAGACAATTCCAGCACATTCCCCAATGTTATTTTAACTTTTGATTTTCTTATACAATCAATCATAAAAATAACTGATACAGCTAATGTGTTTCAGAAAAACATTAAAGTTACTTACTTCCTGAAACTATATATGAATGAAAAACTATTTTTTCTTTTGGACACTTATTTTTTGAGTCTAAAAATGGATTTAAATAATTTTCCCCCTAAATTAGGACCTAACAGCAATTCTTGTCTATATGCCACGTAGGCAGAAAATCTTTGAAAACTACCTTCAGGGTTGAAGGGGTTAATAATATTAAATTGTTTATAAAGTAATTGATTGGGTACAGTGTGAAGTGGGGCAACATTTAATGAATAAAAAATTTGCCTGCAACACTGTATTGGGATCAGCACAACTGATTTTCAGTTCAGTCACGTCCTGTGATGAAACTCTGTTCTGGTGTTTGGACTCAAACATATTTCTGTAATTTAATGACCTGAAAGGCCAAACAGTAACCAAAGTAAATAAAACCCAGAAAAGTTGTTTTCTTTCCTAAAACTCTCACCTGAGTTGTGAGATGTAGGGCAGACACTGGAGGAATCCCCTCACTTCACTCTCTTCATCTGAACAGTCTATCAGCTCTACTGGTTTCTTCTCTGTTTGGAGTTTCAGCACTTCTAGGAGGATGGAGCTCTTTCTCTCTGAGAGCTTTATGCTCCAGACTGCAGGAGATGACTGATAAATTGGCTGTAACGCTGGTAGGACACTCCTGCCTGTTTGACTCTCATAGTTCTTCATATGTGAGAACAGATCCAGCAGGAAATCACATTGTTTAAACTGAAATTCTAAATCATAATAATAAAAAAATTCATCACAGGGGAAAGATGTGTAGCTGCACACAGATGTTAATAGTTGAGTGTAATTTTCTCCTGTATCTGTTTCACAGTCTGATGCTGCAGTGATCAGATTCACCAGAAACTGAACAACAGATTCTCTCTTCTCATAGAAAACTTCTGTAAATCTGTGGAGAAACACAAATAATGATCACTTTAATATCCAGTGCAGGATAATATGAGATACTGCAGGTGACTCAACAGTTCAATTAACTGTTTAAATGAATTGAATTGAGAGACTTCAACAACCAAACACATGCATTCACAAATTACAGTCAATGAATCTAGTGTCTGACTGTGCAGATATAATTTGTTAATATAATCTTAAATTTAAAACATACACTATGTGATTCTTATTTATTGGATAGCTGCTATCATTTTGATTCCTTAGCAAATGCAAAACAAAGATTTCATTTTGAATCACTGAACTTGTTTCTTTAAAGGGTTAGTTCACACTCAAATGATAATAGTCATTATTTACTGACCCTCGTGTCGTATAAAGCACTTATGACTTTCTTTTTCTTTTACAAACTCTTTTGTTTCTGACGAACAAAGTTTTTGTGGATATTTTCCTTATACGACAGTGTTGTGAATTTGATCATTTCTGTTTTCCTTCAGCCCGACATTTCCCACAATTCCACACAAAATACATTTCCCATACATTAACACTACATTACATATGCTTCACTAGTTAAGCTTTATAATAGACCTCATGTCTCTTCATTGTTCTTTTAAATTGGTGAGCTGAGGTTGTGGTGGCAAGATGAAGCTGCGATGAAGCTTTAAAACTTTCCGCCCAGATGTGATGAAAAGCTATTCATATCTTCAAATGCACTCTAGCGCCACCTGCTGGTCAATGCAAATATGGTGCTCACTGTAAAAAAAACTTTGCTGCCTTAAATTTTTAAGTTTAATCAATTAGGCTGCACTAGTCATTTCAACTTACTCTTTGTAATCATGATTGGTCTTGAGTTGCTGTAACTTTTAAGAAATGGTTGAACATTTGCATAACCTATTTTTGTAAGTTATACCAGTCAGGACTTAAAATTTTATGTTGAAATTACTTGTATAGCCTGTAAGTTGATTAAAGTTAAGAATTTAAGGCAGCAACGTTGTTTTACAGTGCAGGAGAAAAACTGTTTGATGGCTCCAAAATGTGCTACATGATTCACAAAGTCATAATAATCTTCATCACAGGGGAAAGATGTGTAGCTGCACACAGATGTTAATAGTTTTATTACAGATATACAGATGTTAAGAGTGTAATTTTCTCCTGTATCTGTTGACACATTAACATGTACACACATAAACACATGAAAGTAAATAAATAAAAAGTGCTTTACAGTATTTATGCTCAGTGCTGTTTCATAGTTTTGTAACTGGGCAGTGCTTTTGTTGAACAGAGGGAAATAAGGGGAATTCATGTAAATCAATAAGTTATTTTAAGTATGTGTGGTCAGTGTTTCATAATGTTTTATAGCCCTCAATGTTTCAACAGTCTGGAGTTCAGGAGGGGTCTGACACATCATACAGTCAAAGTGTCTCACAAAAAGTGAAACCCTTCTCGAACCACTGCACTGAAATGAGGCTTCTGACATCACTGGTGACATCACATCACTAAACCAATACAAGCCTCGATACAGAGCTCTGATGGGAAGTGTCTGATGTTCTCAACACGATGTTCTTCAAAGCGTCGGTACCAGGCGTAACATCACTAGTTGTGAGTGCTAGAGCAGAGAAACCCACTCCTTCATATCCTCCCCACAGAATGTGTGAAGTAATGTTGTGTTTTGTTCATTGTATTGTGAATTATCAGCATTTTCAATTATCATCATGGATTGATTTATACATATTACTGATTGTTCATCTATGTATTTGTTGTTTTGATGTATTTTTGGTTGTATGAGTTCTAATTTCTATTGTATTGATTTATAGTGATAAAAACATCCTGCTGATCTGTTAATCCTCTTCATTCTGTCCATCTGTCAACAACTGTCCAGCGTACATTGAGGATTTAAGAATCTAAACTTCATGCAGTGAAATAAATATCTCCAGTCAAGTATAATTCATCATATACAACCTGAACTCAACATAATAAAGAGCAAAGAAACAGTGTTTGTCCCGTGTTTAAATCAGACACAACACTGAGTTTCTTCACTCTGACTAACTTTCAATACATTAACATCAGTTATCCAACAGCCAGTGGATACACACAGACTCTTCAAAGCCTCAAACAATCACAAAAGCGTCATAAAATAATTTCATGAGACTCGTGTCATATTTTACAAGTGTTCTGAGGACATATAACTCACTTTGATGTAAATATAATTTATTATTTTATGAAAGTTTTGATCTGTGTATCTTCTCTCTGAACAGAAACAACACAGTTCAGGATGTTTATTAACAATTCTCAGTTTTGGTTCAGAGAAATAAAGAAATCCATAGATGATTTAAACAACATGAGGGCCAGCAAATAATAATAATCACTCAATAATCATTTTAGGTGAACTAACCCTTGAAATGACTCAATTAATATGATTCATTTCACTGACACAGATTCAGCTGATGTGAGTCAGTTTGTGTTTGTGAATCAGTAAAACTTCATCTAGATCTTGATGACAGTTCAGTGCTGTTGTGTTCAGTGTTACATCACATCACTGTGAACTGAATCAATCTGCTACAACAGAAACACACAGTCACACTCCACACGACAAACACAAACTGACTGAATAAATGTGAAAGCAGCTTTAAACAGCAGCACTAATGAACTTTATATTTCATCTGTTTGTGATGTGCTGACACTCAGTTTTAGTCTTTATGTTTCCTCAGTCACTGTTGTTCATTTGATGCTTGTCATTAGCAACATTAAAATATACTAATTAAAACACAAATCTGTATGTTTTCATAAAACTCTCACCTCAGTTGTGAGATGTAGGGCAGACACTGGAGGAATCCTCTCACTTCACTCTCTTCATCTGAACAGTCTATCAGCTCTACTGGGTTCTTCTCTGTTTGGAGTTTCAGCACTTCTAGGAGGATGGAGCTCTTTCTCTCTGAGAGCTTTATGCTCCAGACTGCAGGAGATGACTGATAAATTGGCTGTAATGCTGGTAGGACACTCCTGCCTGTTTGACTCTCATAGTCCTTCACATGTGAACACAAATCCAGCAGGAAATCCTGTTTCTCATAATTCACAGATGACAGCAGCATCTTCACTGTTGTTTCTATGGTTTCTTTCTGACAGAGAGCAGCTTGCAGACACAAATCCAGTATAAATAATCTCTTTCCTTTCTCCCACAGATAACATGATTCATTTGGTGGCTCAATGAATCTAAACACAGAATAAACAAGAAATAATAAGACAGAGGTTTGTCAGAGTTTGTTCCTGTCGATTACATGAAGAATCCTAACAGAAAAAAATAAACTTTTACAGGAGAGACAAACGTTGATTGTTTTGTAATATTTCAGAAGATTTACTAGATGAATGTGGAACTTCAGAGGTATCATCACTGAAACCGTTTTACTAAACTGAAGTTACTGATGTCAGAAGTAAATGACAGGAAGCGAAAGTGACACTGCGCTCTGTACCAGGATGAGAGACAATAAAATAAAGAGGGTCAAAATGTGACCTTTTATTCTTAGATTATCAAAACTGAAGAACTGAATTTTATATTACTGAGTTAATGTGTGCAGCACAGGCAGAAACTTCTCACTTCACTGTAACCACAAACACTGTTTCAGACTGACCCTCAGTCTGTGTGCTGCTGAATCACATCCAAAATCCACATGATGCACAGTGACGGCTGCCTCAGTTTCAGAGCTCTACAGCACTTTAACTACAGTTCAGGATTCTTGTGTGTTATGATTTATTTGGATATAAAAAAGCTGTAGTTTCTGTGAATACTGAGCAATGTCATTATGACTGCATATTTAATTTACTTAATTTATTAGTTGAGCCCAACTCAGTTTTTCTTTTCATAAATAACACAAACTGTGTGTATTTGCTAAACACTGATCATGCCCAGTTCAAATGAACTGTTAAAAAACATTATTCTAACTGCTGTAAAAGGGACATTTTTTGTCTAATACATAGGTTACTCAATTTAATTTTACTTGACAATTTAATTTTTACTATCACAAACAGCTGTGATTACCTGCAATCTGTAATTGCCTACAGTTAAAAACTAAAATTACTCAAGTTCGAACTCTTGATTATGAACAAATACAAATAAAAACTAAACTCTCACCTCAGTTGTGAGATGTAGGGCAGACACTGGAGGAATCCTCTCACTTCACTCTCTTCATCTGAACAGTCTATCAGCTCTACTGGGTTCTTCTCTGTTTGGAGTTTCAGCACTTCTAGGAGGATGGAGCTCTTTCTCTCTGAGAGCTTTATGCTCCAGACTGCAGGAGATGACTGATAAATTGGCTGTAATGCTGGTAGGACACTCCTGCCTGTTTGACTCTCATAGTCCTTCACATGTGAACACAAATCCAGCAGGAAATCCTGTTTCTCATAATTCACAGATGACAGCAGCATCTTCACTGTTGTTTCTATGGTTTCTTTCTGACAGAGAGCAGCTTGCAGACACAAATCCAGTATAAATAATCTCTTTCCTTTCTCCCACAGATAACATGATTCATTTGGTGGCTCAATGAATCTAAACACAGAATAAACAAGAAATAATAAGACAGAGGTTTGTCAGAGTTTGTTCCTGTCGATTACATGAAGAATCCTAACAGAAAAAAATAAACTTTTACAGGAGAGACAAACGTTGATTGTTTTGTAATATTTCAGAAGATTTACTAGATGAATGTGGAACTTCAGAGGTATCATCACTGAAACCGTTTTACTAAACTGAAGTTACTGATGTCAGAAGTAAATGACAGGAAAGCGAAAGTGACACTGCGCTCTGTACCAGGATGAGAGACAATAAAATAAAGAGGGTCAAAATGTGACCTTTTATTCATAGATTATCAAAACTGAAGAACTGAATTTTATATTACTGAGTTAATGTGTGCAGCACAGGCAGAAACTTCTCACTTCACTGTAACCACAAACACTGTTTCAGACTGACCCTCAGTCTGTGTGCTGCTGAATCACATCCAAAATCCACATGATGCACAGTGACAGCTGCCTCAGTTTCAGAGCTCTACAGCACTTTAACTACAGTTCAGGATTCTTGTGTGTTATGATTTATTTGGATATAAAAAAGCTGTAGTTTCTGTGAATACTGAGCAATGTCATTATTACTGCATATTTAATTTACTTAATTTATTAGTTGAGCCCAACTCAGTTTTTTCTTTTCATAAATAACACAAACTGTGTGTATTTGCTAAACACTGATCATGCCCAGTTCAAATGAACTGTTAAAAAACATTATTCTAACTGCTGTAAAAGGGACATTTTTTGTCTAATACATAGGTTACTCAATTTAATTTTACTTGACAATTTAATTTTTACTATCACAAACAGCTGTGATTACCTGCAATCTGTAATTGCCTACAGTTAAAAACTAAAATTACTCAAGTTCGAACTCTTGATTATGAACAAATACAAATAAAAACTAAACTCTCACCTCAGTTGTGAGATGTAGGGCAGACACTGGAGGAATCCTCTCACTTCACTCTCTTCATCTGAACAGTCTATCAGCTCTACTAGTTTCTTCTCTGTTTGGAGTTTCAGCACTTCTAGGAGGATGGAGCTCTTTCTCTCTGAGAGCTTTATGCTCCAGACTGCAGGAGATGACTGATAAATTGGCTGTAATGCTGGTAGGACACTCCTGCCTGTTTGACTCTCATAGTTCTTCACACGTGAGAACAGATCCAGCAGGAAATCACATTGTTCAAACTGAAATTCTAAATCATAATAATAAAAAAATTCATCACAGGGGAAAGATGTGTAGCTGCACACAGATGTTAATAGTTGAGTGTAATTTTCTCCTGTATCTGTTTCACAGTCTGATGCTGCAGTGATCAGATTCACCAGAAACTGAACAGCACATTCTCTCGTTCTGTAGAAAACTTCTTTAAATCTGTGGAGAAACACAAATAATGATCACTTTAATATCCAGTGCAGGATAATATGAGATACTGCAGGTGACTCAACAGTTTAATTAACTGTTTAAATGAATTGAATTGAGAGACTTCAACAACCAAACACATGCATTCACAAATTACATTCAATGAATCTAGTGTCTGACTGTGCAGATATAATTTGTTAATATAATCTTAAATTTAAAACATACACTATGTGATTCTTATTTATTGGATAGCTGCTATCATTTTGATTTCTTAGCAAATGCAAAACAAAGATTTCATTTTGAATCACTGAACTTGTTTCTTTAAAGGGTTAGTTCATCCTCAAATGATAATAGTCATTATTTACTGACCCTCGTGTCGTATAAACCACTTATGACTTTCTTTTTCTTTTACAAACTCTTTTGTTTCTGATGAACAAAGTTTTTGTGGATATTTTCCTTATACACCAGTGTTGTGAATTTGATCATGTCTGTTTTCCTTCAGCCCGACATTTCCCACAATTCCACACAAAATACATTTCCCATACATTAACACTACATTACATATGCTTCACTAGTTAAGCTTTATAATAGACCTCATTTCTCTTCATTGTTCTTTTAAATTGGTGAGCTGTGGGTTGTGGTGGCAAGATGAAGCTGTGATGAAGCTTTAAAACTTTCCGCCCAGATGTGATGAAAAGCTATTCATATCTTCAAATGCACTCTAGCAACACCTGCTGGTCAATGCAAATATGGTGCTCACTGTAAAAAAAACTTTGCTGCCTTAAATTTTTAAGTTTAATCAATTAGGCTGCACTAGTCATTTCAACTTACTCTTTGTAATCATGATTGGTCTTGAGTTGCTGTAACTTTTAAGAAATGGTTGAACATTTGCATAACCTATTTTTGTAAGTTATACCAGTCAGGACTTAAAATTTTATGTTGAAATTACTTGTATAGCCTGTAAGTTGATTAAAGTTAAGAATTTAAGGCAGCAAAGTTGTTTTACAATGCAGGAGAAAAACTGTTTGATGGCTCCAAAATGTGCCACATGATTCACAAAGTCATAATAATAATCTTCATCACGGGGGAAAGATGTGTAGCTGCACACAGATGTTAATAGTTGAGTGCAATTTTCTCCTGTATCTGTTGACACATTAACATGTACACACATCAACTCACTTTGGTGTAAATATAATTTATTATTTTATGAAAGTTTTGATCTGTATATTTTCTCTCTGAACACAAACAACACAGTTCAGGATGTTTATTAACAATTCTCAGTTTTGGTTCAGAGAAATAAAGAAATCCATAGATGATTTAAACAACATGAGGGCCAGCAAATAATAATAATCACTCAATAATTATTTTAGGTGAACTAACCCTTGAAATGACTCAATTAATATGATTTATTTCACTGACACAGATTCAGCTGATGTGAGTCAGTTTGTGTTTGTGAATCAGTAAAACTTCATCTAGATCTTGATGACAGTTCAGTGCTGTTGTGTTCAGTGTTACATCACATCACTGTGAACTGAATCAATCTGCTACAACAGAAACACACAGTCACTCTCCACACGACAAACACAAACTGACTGAATAAATGTGAAAGCAGCTTTAAACAGCAGCACTAATGAACTTTATATTTCATCTGTTTCTGTGATGTGCTGACACTCAGTTTTAGTCTTAATGTTTCCTCAGTCACTGTTGTTCATTTGATGCTTGTCATTAGCAACATTAAAATATACTAATTAAAACACAAATCTGTATGTTTTCATAAGACTCTCACCTCAGTTGTGAGATGTAGGGCAGACACTGGAGGAATCCCCTCACTTCACTCTCTTCATCTGAACAGTCTATCAGCTCTACTAGTTTCTTCTCTGTTTGGAGTTTCAGCACTTCTAGGAGGATGGAGCTCTTTCTCTCTGAGAGCTTTATGCTCCAGACTGCAGGAGATGACTGATAAATTGGCTGTAATGCTGGTAGGACACTCCTGCCTGTTTGACTCTCATAGTCCTTCACATGTGAACACAAATCCAGCAGGAAATCCTGTTTCTCATAATTCACAGATGACAGCAGCATCTTCACTGTTGTTTCTATGGTTTCTTTCTGACAGAGAGCAGCTTGCAGACACAAATCCAATATAAATAATCTCTTTCCTTTATCCCACAGATCACATGATTCATTTGGTGGCTCAATGAATCTAAACACAGAATAAACAAGAAATAATAAGACAGAGGTTTGTCAGAGTTTGTTCCTGTCGATTACATGAAGAATCCTAACAGAAAAAAATAAACTTTTACAGGAGAGACAAACGTTGATTGTTTTGTAATATTTCAGAAGATTTACTAGATGAATGTGGAACTTCAGAGGTATCATCACTGAAACCGTTTTACTAAACTGAAGTTACTGATGTCAGAAGTAAATGACAGGAAAGCGAAAGTGACACTGCGCTCTGTACCAGGATGAGAGACAATAAAATAAAGAGGGTCAAAATGTGACCTTTTATTCTTAGATTATCAAAACTGAAGAACTGAATTTTATATTACTGAGTTAATGTGTGCAGCACAGGCAGAAACTTCTCACTTCACTGTAACCACAAACACTGTTTCAGACTGACCCTCAGTCTGTGTGCTGCTGAATCACATCCAAAATCCACATGATGCACAGTGACGGCTGCCTCAGTTTCAGAGCTCTACAGCACTTTAACTACAGTTCAGGATTCTTGTGTGTTATGATTTATTTGGATATAAAAAAGCTGTAGTTTCTGTGAATACTGAGCAATGTCATTATGACTGCATATTTAATTTACTTAATTTATTAGTTGAGCCCAACTCAGTTTTTCTTTTCATAAATAACACAAACTGTGTGTATTTGCTAAACACTGATCATGCCCAGTTCAAATGAACTGTTAAAAAACATTATTCTAACTGCTGTAAAAGGGACATTTTTTGTCTAATACATAGGTTACTCAATTTAATTTTACTTGACAATTTATTTTTTACTATCACAAACTGCTGTGATTACCTGCAATCTGTAATTGCCTACAGTTAAAAACTAAAATTACTCAAGTTCGAACTCTTGATTATGAACAAATACAAGTGAAAACTAAACTGATTTTCAGTTCAGTCACGTCCTGTGATGAAACTCTGTTCTGGTGTTTGGACTCAAACATATTTCTGTAATTTAATGACCTGAAAGGCCAAACAGTAACCAAAGTAAATAAAACCCAGAAAAGTAGTTTTCTTTCCTAAAACTCTCACCTCAGTTGTGAGATGTAGGGCAGACACTGGAGGAATCCCCTCACTTCACTCTCTTCATCTGAACAGTCTATCAGCTCTACTGGTTTCTTCTCTGTTTGGAGTTTCAGCACTTCTAGGAGGATGGAGCTCTTTCTCTCTGAGAGCTTTATGCTCCAGACTGCAGGAGATGACTGATAAATTGGCTGTAATGCTGGTAGGACACTCCTGCCTGTTTGACTCTCATAGTTCTTCACATGTGAGAACAGATCCAGCAGGAAATCACATTGTTTAAACTGAAATTCTAAATCATAATAATAAAAAAATTCATCACAGGGGAAAGATGTGTAGCTGCACACAGATGTTAATAGTTGAGTGTAATTTTCTCCTGTATCTGTTTCACAGTCTGATGCTGCAGTGATCAGATTCACCAGAAACTGAACAGCACATTCTCTCGTTCTGTAGAAAACTTCTTTAAATCTGTGGAGAAACACAAATAATGATCACTTTAATATCCAGTGCAGAATAATATGAGATACTGCAGGTGACTCAACAGTTCAATTAACTGTTTAAATGAATTGAATTGAGAGACTTCAACAACCAAACACATGCATTCACAAATTACATTCAATGAATCTAGTGTCTGACTGTGCAGATATAATTTGTTAATATAATCTTAAATTTAAAACATACACTATGTGATTCTTATTTATTGGATAGCTGCTATCATTTTTATTTCTTAGCAAATGCAAAACAAAGATTTCATTTTGAATCACTGAACTTGTTTCTTTAAAGGGTTAGTTCACACTCAAATGATAATAGTCATAATTTACTGACCCTCGTGTCGTATAAAGCACTTATGACTTTCTTTTTCTTTTACAAACTCTTTTGTTTCTGACGAACAAAGTTTTTGTGGATATTTTCCTTATACGACAGTGTTGTGAATTTGATCATGTCTGTTTTCCTTCAGCCCAACATTTCCCACAATTCCACACAAAATACATTTCCCATACATTAACACTACATTACATATGCTTCACTAGTTAAGCTTTATAATAGACCTCATTTCTCTTCATTGTTCTTTTAAATTGGTGAGCTGTGGGTTGTGGTGGCAAGATGAAGCTGCGATGAAGCTGCGATGAAGCTTTAAAACTTTCCGCCCAGATGTGATGAAAAGCTATTCATATCTTCAAATGCACTCTAGCAACACCTGCTGGTCAATGCAAATATGGTGCTCACTGTAAAAAAAACTTTGCTGCCTTAAATTTTTAAGTTTAATCAATTTGGCTGCACAAGTCATTTCAACTTACTCTTTGTAATCATGATTGGTCTTGAGTTGCTGTAACTTTTAAGAAATGGTTGAAAATTTGCATAACCTATTTTTGTAAGTTATACCAGTCAGGACTTAAAATTTTATGTTGAAATTACTTGTATAGTCAAGTTGATTAAACTTAAGAATTTAAGGCAGCAAAGTTGTTTTACAATGCAGGAGAAAAACTGTTTGATGGCTCCAAAATGTGCTACATGATTCACAAAGTCATAATAATAATCTTCATCACAGGGGAAAGATGTGTAGCTGCACACAGATGTTAATAGTTGAGTGCAATTTTCTCCTGTATCTGTTGACACATTAACATGTACACACATCAACTCACTTTGGTGTAAATATAATTTATTATTTTATTAAAGTTTTGATTGTGTATTTTCTCTCTGAACACAAACAACACAGTTCAGGATGTTTATTAACAATTCTCAGTTTTGGTTCAGAGAAATAAAGAAATCCATAGATGATTTAAACAACATGAGGGCCAGCAAATAATAATAATCACTCAATAGTTATTTTAGGTGAACTAACCCTTGAAATGACTCAATTAATATGATTTATTTCACTGACACAGATTCAGCTGATGTGAGTCAGTTTGTGTTTGTGAATCAGTAAAACTTCATCTAGATCTTGATGACAGTTCAGTGCTGTTGTGTTCAGTGTGTTACATCACATCACTGTGAACTGAATCAATCTGCTACAACAGAAACACACAGTCACACTCCACACGACAAACACAAACTGACTGAATAAATGTGAAAGCAGCTTTAAACAGCAGCACTAATGAACTTTATATTTCATCTGTTTCTGTGATGTGCTGACACTCAGTTTTAGTCTTTATGTTTTCTCAGTCACTGTTGTTCATTTGATGCTTGTCATTAGCAACATTAAAATATACTAATTAAAACACAAATCTGTATGTTTTCATAAGACTCTCACCTCAGTTGTGAGATGTAGGGCAGACACTGGAGGAATCCCCTCACTTCACTCTCTTCATCTGAACAGTCTATCAGCTCTACTGGTTTCTTCTCTGTTTGGAGTTTCAGCACTTCTAGGAGGATGGAGCTCTTTCTCTCTGAGAGCTTTATGCTCCAGACTGCAGGAGATGACTGATAAATTGGCTGTAATGCTGGTAGGACACTCCTGCCTGTTTGACTCTCATAGTTCTTCACACGTGAGAACAGATCCAGCAGGAAATCACATCGTTCAAACTGAAATTCTAAATCATAATAAAAATCTTCATCACAGGGGAAAGATGTGTAGCTGCACACAGATGTTAATAGTTGAGTGTAATTTTCTCCTGTATCTGTTTCACAGTCTGATGCTGCAGTGATCAGATTCACCAGAAACTGAACAGCACATTCTCTCGTTCTGTAGAAAACTTCTTTAAATCTGTAGAGAAACACAAATAATGATCAATTTAATATCCAGTGCAGGATAATATGAGATACTGCAGGTGACTCAACAGTTTAATTAACTGTTTAAATGAATTGAATTGAGAGACTTCAACAACCAAACACATGCATTCACAAATTACATTCAATGAATCTAGTGTCTGACTGTGCAGATATAATTTGTTAATATAATCTTAAATTTAAAACATACACTATGTGATTCTTATTTATTGGATAGCTGCTATCATTTTGATTCCTTAGCAAATGCAAAACAAAGATTTCATTTTGAATCACTGAACTTGTTTCTTTAAAGGGTTAGTTCACACTCAAATGATAATAGTCATTATTTACTGACCCTCGTGTCGTATAAACCACTTATGACTTTCTTTTTCTTTTACAAACTCTTTTGTTTCTGACGAACAAAGTTTTTGTGGATATTTTCCTTATACGCCAGTGTTGTGAATTTGATCATGTCTGTTTTCCTTCAGCCCGACATTTCCCACAATTCCACACAAAATACATTTCCCATACATTAACACTACATTACATATGCTTCACTAGTTAAGGTTTATAATAGACCTCATGTCTCTTCATTGTTCTTTTAAATTGGTGAGCTGTGGGTTGTGGTGGCAAGATGAAGCTGCAATGAAGCTTTAAAACTTTCCGCCCAGATGTGATGAAAAGCTGTTCATATCTTCAAATGCACTCTAGCAACACCTGCTGGTCAATGCAAATATGGTGCTCACTGTAAAAAAACTTTGCTGCCTTAAATTTTTAAGTTTAATCAATTAGGCTGCACAAGTCATTTCAACTTAGTCTTTGTAATCATGATTGGTCTTGAGTTGCTGTAACTTTTAAGAAATGGTTGAACATTTGCATAACCTATTTTTGTAAGTTATACCAGTCAGGACTTAAAATTTTATGTTGAAATTACTTGTATAGTCAAGTTGATTAAACTTAAGAATTTAAGGCAGCAAAGTTGTTTTACAGTGCAGGAGAAAAACTGTTTGATGGCTCCAAAATGTGCTACATGATTCACAAAGTCATAATAATAATCTTCATCACAGGGGAAAGATGTGTAGCTGCACACAGATGTTAATAGTTGAGTGCAATTTTCTCCTGTATCTGTTGACACATTAACATGTACACACATAAACACATGAAAGTAATTAATTAAATAAATAAATATATAGTGCTTTACAGTATTTATGCTCAGTGCTGTTTCATAGTTTTGTAACTGGGCAGTGCTTTTGTTGAACAGAGGGAAATAAGGGGAATTCATTTAAATCAATAAGTTATTTTAAGTATGTGTGGTCAGTGTTTCATAATGTTTTATAGCCCTCAATGTTTCAACAGTCTGGAGTTCAGGAGGGGTCTGACACATCATACAGTCAAAGTGTCTCACAAAAAGTGAAGCCTTCTCGAACCACTGCACTGAAATGAGGCTTCTGACATCACTGGTGACATCACATCACTAAACCAATACAAGCCTCGATACAGAGCTCTGATGGGAAGTGTCTGATGTTCTCAACACGATGTTCTTCAAAGCGTCGGTACCAGGCGTAACATCACTAGTTGTGAGTGCTAGAGCAGAGAAACCCACTCCTTCATATCCTCCCCACAGAATGTGTGAAGTAATGTTGTGTTTTGTTCATTGTATTGTGAATTATCAGCATTTTCAATTATCATCATGGATTGATTTATACATATTACTGATTGTTCATCTATGTATTTGTTGTTTTGATGTATTTTTGGTTGTATGAGTTCTAATTCCTATTGTATTGATTTATAGTGATAAAAACATCCTGCTGATCTGTTAATCCTCTTCATTCTGTCCATCTGTCAACAACTGTCCAGCGTACATGAGGATTTAAGAATCTAAACTTCATGCAGTGAAATAAATATCTCCAGTCAAGTATAATTCATCATATACAACCTGAACTCAACATAATAAAGAGCAAAGAAACAGTGTTTGTCCCGTGTTTAAATCAGACACAACACTGAGTTTCTTCACTCTGACTAACTTTCAATACATTAACATCAGTTATCCAACAGCCAGTGGATACACACAGACTCTTCAAAGCCTCAAACAATCACAAAAGCGTCATAAAATAATTTCATGAGACTCGTGTCATATTTTACAAGTGTTCTGAGGACATATAACTCACTTTGATGTAAATATAATTTATTATTTTATGAAAGTTTTGATCTGTGTATTTTCTCTCTGAACACAAACAACACAGTTCAGGATGTTTATTAACAATTCTCAGTTTTGGTTCAGAGAAATAAAGAAATCCATAGATGATTTAAACAACATGAGGGCCAGCAAATAATAATAATCACTCAATCATTTTAGGTGAACTAACCCTTGAAATGACTCAATTAATATGATTCATTTCACTGACACAGATTCAGCTGATGTGAGTCAGTTTGTGTTTGTGAATCAGTAAAACTTCATCTAGATCTTGATGACAGTTCAGTGCTGTTGTGTTCAGTGTGTTACATCACATCACTGTGAACTGAATCAATCTGCTACAACAGAAACACACAGTCACACTCCACACGACAAACACAAACTGACTGAATAAATGTGAAAGCAGCTTTAAACAGCAGCACTAATGAACTTTAAATTTCATCTGTTTGTGATGTGCTGACACTCAGTTTTAGTCTTTATGTTTCCTCATACACTGATAAACAATCATGGATAATTCAATGCATTTAACTGACAGTAATGAAATAAACCAGAAACACAGAGCTGTATACTTCAGTTAAACTCTCACCTCAGTTGTGAGATGTAGGGCAGACACTGGAGGAATCCCCTCACTTCACTCTCTTCATCTGAACAGTCTATCAGCTCTACTGGTTTCTTCTCTGTTTGGAGTTTCAGCACTTCTAGGAGGATGGAGCTCTTTCTCTCTGAGAGCTTTATGCTCCAGACTGCAGGAGATGACTGATAAATTGGCTGTAATGCTGGTAGGACACTCCTGCCTGTTTGACTCTCATAGTTCTTCACATGTGAACACAGATCCAGCAGGAAATCCTGTTTCTCATAATTCACAGATGACAGCAGCATCTTCACTGTTGTTTTTATGGTTTCTTTCTGGAACAAAGCAGCTTGCAGACACAAATCCAATATAAATAATCTCTTCCTTTTTTCCCACAGATCACATGATTCATTTGGTGTTTGAAAAAATCTAAACAAAGAGTGAACTGTTAGTGATAATTCTGTTAGTGATGACAAAAGACAGGAAGTGTTACTGTGGCAGACTGTGATATATAATTTTCCTGTTGATCAGCTAAAGTTTCATGCCAAAATTAGATAAGCACAAAATATTAAATGGCATTGTTAGAGAATACAGCACAGTATGGAGTCAATACACCATCTTCTTATTAAAGTTTCATCCTACACAAGTGTTGAAAACTTCTGTTCATCAGAGTTCAATGTCTTAGAACAAAAGTAGTATTACATTCTGTATAATCAAATAATGGCCTTAGCTCAACAAATTCCTTCTGTGTTTCACAGATCATGCAGGCACCATTTTGCATTCCAGTTGTGACAAGCAAATGCATTTTTTTCTTTATTCCATCAATCTCACCTGTTACCACTGTTTTTCTGCCATCATACTGCCCACCCAAATGCATGTGTTGTAACTGTGATGTCTACTACCAAATGGTCTATAGAAATGCATAAGCTAGATAATACATAGGCCCTAATTATATATAAACTTAAATTTAAATAGCTACAGACACCCCCAACACTCACTGTATAGATGCTGACAAATATATTCTTCTTTTACTATGTATGTTGCTTTGTATTCATTTTATGAAACCTTGCTAGATATCCACCTTTTATTAGATGTAAGAGCATGTGCCGCCATTTTTTAACTTTAATGTGTTAAACCTCTAGTGTCATCTGCTTCAAGTTATTTTTAGCTGTACAAAACAGCCCATTATGCTGCTAGATGTTGCTAACTAGTATTTCTTACCAAACATCAACTCTTAACAATTTTCATTGTTGCAGACGAAATAGAACAAGCATATTAGCAAAAGCCCTTTCATGATAAAAATGAAGCAAAACAAACCTAAATACTAAATGTGAACAAACATCTGAAAGGCTAAATGAAATTCACAATTAAGCACCTTTTGGGTAATCTGCCATGCAGCTGTAAAAAGCATGTAATACTCTAATTTCAGTTACTAAAATTCAGAATGATCTGCAGAATGTGACATGTTAAATGAAAGCAGACATTGTATCACATGTATTTGCAAAAGAAAATTGAAGCAAATGTAGGTATGTGTAAATATGTTCAAAACAGAGACCAAAGATACTAATGGAATTAAGTGTCATACAAAGTACACTAAAAGCATAATATTTGGTTCAAATGATTAATACACTGCAAGAAAAATCACACCAAATATTCTCAACTGGTGTGAAAGGGACATTTTTTGTCTAAAACTTAAGTAACTCTATATTATTTGTTTGTAAAACTGTTGTCACAATCGTGCTGTTGTACTAAAAACTATCACAACAGTGATTGCCCACAATACGTAATTGCCCAAAATAATACTTAAGAAGGCATATGGTAAAAGTTATTAAAATATAAACCCCTGGTTAATGACAAAGGAGGAAAACTAAACTCTCACCTCAGTTGTGAGATGTAGGGCAGACACTGGAGGAATCCCCTCACTTCACTCTCTTCATCTGAACAGTCTATCAGCTCTACTAGTTTCTTCTCTGTTTGGAGTTTCAGCACTTCTAGGAGGATGGAGCTCTTTCTCTCTGAGAGCTTTATGCTCCAGACTGCAGGAGATGACTGATAAATTGGCCGCACTGCTGGTAGGACACTCCTGCCTGTTTGACTCTCATAGTTCTTCATATGTGAGAACAGATTCAGCAGGAAATCAGACTGTTTAATCTGAAGCTCATTGTCATAACAGTAACAAGGAAAATATCTGTAGCTGCACACAGATGTTAATAGTTGAGTGTAATTTTTTCCTGTATTTGTTTCACACTCTGATGCAGTGATCAGATTCAGCAAAAACTGAATGGCAGACTTGTCTCTTTTTTGAGTTAAAACAGTGCAGTAATAACTATGGAGGAAAACAAAAAAATCCAAGTATATGGATATATAAGTATATACAAGTATGTAAAATAATTACTAAAAGAATGTATTATGATTGTAAATTGAAGCATCAAAGAATTAAATTAAAACAAATGAATCTCCTGCTGACAGACCTCAGTTGTGAGATGTAGGGCAGACACTGGAGGAAACCCCTCACTTCACTCTCTTCATCTGACCAGTCTATCAGCTCTACTGGTTTCTTCTCTGTTTGGAGTTTCAGCACTTCTAGGAGGATGGAGCTCTTTCTCTCTGAGAGGTCTATGCTCCAGACTGCAGGAGATGACTGATAAATTGGCTGTAATGCTGGTAGGACACTCCTGCCTGTTTGACTCTCATAGTTCTTCACATGTGAGAACAGATCCAGCAGAAAATCACACTGATTTATCTGATACTTATAATCATCACAATACTCCTCATCACATGGGAATGATGTGTAGCTACACGCAGATGTTAACAGTTCAGTGTAATTTATCTCTGTATTTGAATCACACTCTGAGGCTGAAAGACTCAGTTTCATTAGAAACTGGACAGTTGTCATTTTCCTCTGTTTCTGAAACAATCCGCTTTAAATCTGAGTAGACAGACATTAAAAAACAATCAGTTCAGATTAACTTAATTAAATTCCAATTCTTTCATCAAATGATTTCATGATCAACCATAAAAGTCTGTTGAAAAATGTTGTGACTAACACAAAGACTCTCA
>JAZGTH010000268.1:0-33442 GCA_036877525.1 Chromobotia macracanthus | reverse complement strand
AACATTAATTTATGACACTATAAAGTCACAGATAAACAACATTCATTTATGACACTATAAAGTCACAGATAAACATTAATTTATGACACTATAAAGTCACAGATAAACGACATTCATTTATGACACTATAAAGTCACAGATAAACAACATTCTATTTATGTAACTATAAAGTCACAGATAAACGACATTCATTTATGACACTATAAAGTCACAGATAAACAACATTCATTTATGACACTATAAAGTCACAGATAAACGACATTCATTTATGACACTATAAAGTCAGCAGATAAACAACATTCATTTATGACACTATAAAGTCACAGATAAACGACATTCATTTATGACACTATAAAGTCACAGATAAACAACATTCATTTATGACACTATAAAGTCACAGATAAACGACATTCATTTATGACACTATAAAGTCACAGATAAACATTAATTTATGACACTATAAAGTCACAGATAAACGACATTCATTTATGACACTATAAAGTCACAGATAAACAACATTAATTTATGACAATATAAAGTCACAGATAAACGACATTCATTTATGACACTATAAAGTCACAGATAAACAACATTCATTTATGACACTATAAAGTCACAGATAAACGACATTCATTTATGACACTATAAAGTCACAGATAAACAACATTCATTTATGACACTATAAAGTCACAGATAAACGACATTCATTTATGACACTATAAAGTCACAGATAAACAACATTCATTTATGACACTATAAAGTCACAGATAAACAACATTCATTTATGACACTATAAAGTCACAGATAAACAACATTCATTTATGACACTATAAAGTCACAGATAAACAACATTCATTTATGACACTATAAAGTCACAGATAAACAACATTCATTTATGACACTATAAAGTCACAGATAAACAACATTCATTTATGACACTATAAAGTCACAGATAAACAACATTCATTTATGACACTATAAAGTCACAGATAAACAACATTCATTTATGACACTATAAAGTCACAGATAAACAACATTAATTTATGACACTATAAAGTCACAGATAAACAACATTCATTTATGACACTATAAAGTCACAGATAAACAACATTCATTTATGACACTATAAAGTCACAGATAAACAACATTCATTTATGACACTATAAAGTCACAGATAAACATTAATTTATGACACTATAAAGTCACAGCTAAACAATATCTTACTTATGACACTATAAAGTCACAGATAAACAACATTCATTTATGACACTATAAAGTCACAGATAAAAACGACATTCATTTATGACACTATAAAGTCACAGATAAACAACATTCATTTATGACACTATAAAGTCACAGATAAACGACATTCATTTATGACACTATAAAGTCACAGATAAACGACATTCATTTATGACACTATAAAGTCACAGATAAACAAATATTCATTTATGACACTATAAAGTCACAGATAAACGACATTCATTTATGACACTATAAAGTCACAGATAAACAACATTCATTTATGACACTATAAAGTCACAGATAAACGACATTCATTTATGACACTATAAAGTCACAGATAAACAACATTCATTTATGACACTATAAAGTCACAGATAAACGACATTCATTTATGACACTATAAAGTCACAGATAAACAAATATTCATTTATGACACTATAAAGTCACAGATAAAACAACATTCATTTATGACACTATAAAGTCACAGATAAACGACATTCATTTATGACACTATAAAGTCACAGATAAAACAACATTAATTTATGACACTATAAAGTCACAGATAAAACGACATTCATTTATGACACTATAAAGTCACAGATAAACAAACATTCATTTATGACACTATAAAGTCACAGATAAACATTAATTTATGAAACTATAAAGTCACAGATAAACATTCATTTATGACACTATAAAGTCAACCAGATAAACAACATTCATTTATGACACTATAAAGTCACAGATAAAACAACATTCATTTATGACACTATAAAGTCACAGATAAACAACATTCATTTATGACACTATAAAGTCACAGATAAACAACATTCATTTATGACACTATAAAGTCACAGATAAACAACATTCATTTATGATAATTATAAAGTCACAGATAAACGACATTCATTTATGACACTATAAAGTCACAGATAAACGACATTCATTTATGACACTATAAAGTCACAGATAAACAAACATTCATTTATGACACTATAAAGTCACAGATAAACAACATTCATTTATGTAACTATAAAGTCACAGATAAACATTCATTTATGACACTATAAAGTCACAGACAAACATTTTTATTGTGTTTATTTCTGTCATTTCCTGACTTGAACGCGTCACTCCACCCATTAAAATGAAAGTGAAAGTGTTTCTCAGACGCCATTTTGTGACAATAAAACAGGAAGGTTTGTACAAACTCATTTATAAGATCATTGTTATACATCAGTTCATCTTAAATAAATCACTATAATGTTTCATTTCTGAATGTCAGCGTGTTTTCTGATGGTTATATTCAGGTATTTGCAGACAGAAATATAACAGGAACAGATGTATTGTGTGTCGACATGTCTGAACGCTTGAAAGTGTTTCGTATGGCGCTGTAAACAGTCATTTATCTCAATGTGATCAGTGACTGATGTGAAATCAGTGTTTGTGTGAGAGATTCAGCTGTTAACATGAAGATTGTGTTCAAGAATCATGAGATATAAACATCAAAATCCTCTTGATTCATACACTCAGATCATACATGAAAATATGAATAAATAAATCACCACCATACACAAACTGGAAAATAATTTCATATTTGTATTAAATGTTTGATTGTTTTGTAAGGACGTAACTTGTTTGATTTTGGTTGATTTTGGTCGTGTGTGTTTGTAGAGCGCCGTGTCTAAAATGAGTCTCAGTGAGCAGAGAGGAGAGGAGTGTGATGTCCCCACACATGAAGAAGATCTCAGCTGTGTGTCTATGAAGAGTAACTGGTCTATGAACAAACCTCCTGACCTCAGTGATGGAGCAGATCTCAGCTGTGTGTCTGTGAAGAGTAACTGGTCTATGAACAAACCTCCTGACCTCAGTGATGGAGCAGATCTCAGCTGTGTGTCTGTGAAGAGTAACTGGTCTATGAACAAACCTCCTGACCTCAGTGATGGAGCAGATCTCAGCTGTGTGTCTATGAAGAGTAACTGGTCTATGAACAAACCTCCTGACCTCAGTGATGGAGCAGATCTCCGCTGTGTGTCTATAAAGAGTAACTGGTCTATGAACAAACCTCCTGACCTCAGTGATGGAGCAGATCTCAGCTGTGTGTCTATGAAGAGTAACTGGTCTATGAACAAACCTCCTGACCTCAGTGATGGAGCAGATCAGTGAGTATAAACATGATTTAACTACTATTACAGAGGAATCAATATGTAAATGTCATATAATAGTTATAGTGACCAAAATTATCACAATATTATTTTTGAGAACCATCAGAAAATTTTACTGTGAAATCAAAAACCGTTTATTCCTGAACTACTATAATAACACAAGTCACACATTATTTAAGATTGTGATTTTAATGTTAATGAAATTGTTCGGGTTATTTTATTATTTTGAATAACGTGTCCACCCTGTATTATGTCATTAAAATTAGTTATAGTAGTAGATTATGTGCTTTACATGCAAAACTGCATCAGAATGTATTAATATTGTTATGTGTGAAGTTTTCATGACCTCATATGAATAAATGAAATATTTGTACTTTTACAAATTCTTTTGTCGCACAGGAAAACTTTTACAATAAATTAGCGAAGGCAAAAAGTTGATGTAATAGTGACCAGTTACAGCATCTATAAGCACTTTTTGTCTATTTTTTGAGTTAATGCACTTTCCACTATCTTTTGCAGTAGGAAGAGACAGACTGCAGACCTGCAGACACACACACTGCTGCAGGAGACTGCAGACCTGCGGAGAGTCAAAGAGAAACACAAAACCAGCATGAAAAACAAGTATGAGAGTTTATTTGAGGGAATCAAACTACAGGAGAATCAAACCCTCCTAATGAGGATTTACACACAGCTGTACATCATAGAGGGAGAGAGTAAAGCAGTGAATGAAGAACATGAGGTTTTACACATGGAGAGAAAACCCAGAACACAACAGACACAAGACACTCCAATCTACTGCAATGACATCTTCAAACCTTTAGATGAGCCAGGATATGAGAAGAAAAAAAGGAGGAAGAAAGACAAAATCAAGACTGTTGTCTCTAAAGGCATCGCTGGAATTGGAAAAACAGTCTCTGTGCAGAAGTTCATTCTGGACTGGGCCGAGGGAACAGCCAGTCAGGATGTAGATTTCATGTTTGTGCTTCCATTTCGAGAGCTGAACTTGATTAAAGATGATCAGTACAGCCTCCACAAACTTCTGCTTGACTTTCATCCTGAACTTCAAGATCTGGACTCTCAGATTTATGATGAGTGTAAAGTTGTGTTCATCTTTGATGGTCTGGATGAAAGCAGAATTACACTGATGTTTGAAGACAGTGAGAAAGTTTCTGATGTCACTATGACATCATCAGTAGGTGTGTTGATGTCAAACCTGATCAGAGGAGATCTAGCTTCCCCTCTGCTCTCATCTGGATCACCTCCAGACCAGCAGCAGTCAATCAGATCCTCTAAATACATCAACCGTGTGACAGAAATCCAGGGATTCAATGACCCTCAGAAGGAGGAATATTTCAGGAAGAGAATCAGTGATGAGCATGAAGCCAGCAGAATCATCTCACACATTAGAGGAGCGAGAAGCCTCCACATCATGTGTCACATACCAGTCTTCTGCTGGATCTCATCCACTGTGCTTCAGAAGATCCTGACACAAGATCACAGTGCAGAAATCCCCAAAACTCTGACTGAAATGTACATCCACTTCCTGCTCATTCAGATCAATATGAGGAACCAGAAGTATGATGAGAGAGATCCAGAGAATCTCTGCAGTCCAACAGAGAAGTGATTGTGAAACTGTCTGAACTGGCTTTCAAACAGCTGATGAAGGGCAACGTGATGTTCTATGAGGAGGACCTGAGAGAGTGCGGGATAGACATCACTGACGCCTCAGTGTATTCTGGGATCTGCACTGAGATCTTTTAAGGAGGAATCTGTGATTCATCAGAGGAAAATCTACTGCTTCATCCATCTGAGCTTTCAGGAGTTTCTTGCTGCTTTCTTTGTGTTTCACTCACATGTAGTGAAGAACATGGAACCACTGAAGATCCTGGATGTAGGAAATAATCTTTACACTGAGGAAGACTCTCTGTGTGAGCTACTATGTTCAGCAGTCGATAAATCCTTAAAGAGTGAAAATGGGCATCTGGATCTTTTCCTCCGTTTTCTGCTGGGCATCTCACTGGAGTCCAATCAGAGACTCTTACAGGATCTACTGACACACACAGAGAACAGCTCAGAGAGCATCAAGGAAACCACAGAGCATATTAAATCCGTAATCGAATATAGCGATGATGATCCCTCATCTGACAGATCCATCAATCTGTTCCTCTGTCTGCTGGAAATGAACGATCAGACTCTGTACAGAGAGATTCAGGAGTTTGTGAAATCAGACAAATGTTCAGAGAATTATCTCTCTCCTGCTCACTGCTCAGCAATAGCCTACATGCTTCTGATGTCAGAGGAGGTGATGGAGGAGTTTAATCTGAAGAAATTCAACACATCAGATGAGGGTACAAAGAGACTGATACCAGCTGTGATGAACTGCAGAAAAGCTCAGTGAGTATAAATCTGTGATTGCACAATCAGAGTTTGTGAATCTTTAGGACACAAACACTGAAAGGGAGGCCATATTGTTTTCCTTAAGATTATTATTATTATTGTTATTTTTTTTCATGGTTTTCTGCACCTTTGGTCTCTTTAACATGCTTAGGCCAGCAACATTTTTAGTCGTTGCATCTTAGAGTCGTTGGTCATTAGGGCTGGGCAAGGCTAGCACATGGGCGATGCAGAGGAGCTCGGTAGCGTCTCTGGGTACAGGGCACACAATGATGGTTCATATATCAAACATACATGCATGTACCTGTACGAAAAGTGAAATTAAATACAGTAAAATTATGTTGAAAAATAGGAAACAGGAAGTTTCTAACTTGCATAACTTAATGCATTGACTGATTTACATCAAACTTGGCAAACATGTTTGGTGTGGTGGGCTGATGACATTGATATGATTACTGTGAGTTACGGTCACAGCAGCACCATCTGGAAACAGGAAGTGCGTCACTAAAACAAACTTTAAAAGAGTCAGCTTACATTTAACCAAGTCACTTCAGACTTGATCAGAATAATGTAGAGACATGCTGATGTAATAATCTCAAAGCATTTGTGATCTTAAATACTGTTGCCATGATAGTTGCCATGATTTGTTGAGTGTTTCAAATCTGAGAGTATTTATTGTTCAGATCTAACAGCACACTGACCCTGTTGAATGTGTTTATTTCTGATGTCTGTCTGATTTCTCTCTAGCAAGTATCTCTAGTGAAATGTAAGAGAAACTAGTCATGATTAACCAGTCAATGTTTAGTGCTGTTTATAATCATAATGTTTGTACTCTTGCTCGGCTTCTGTTGTAAGTGTATTACTGTAAATGTGTTTCTGATGTCACAGATCTTCTCATGTGTTTGTAGATTAACAGGCTGTGAGGTGACAGAGGAAGGCTGTTATTATCTGTCTTCAGCTCTGAGTTCAAACCCGTCACACCTGAGAGAACTGGAGCTGATTAACATTGACCTGAGTGACTCAGTATTCCAGCTGTTCTCTGATAGTCTGAAGGATCCAAACTGCAGACTGGAGAAACTCGAGTATGTTTTGTGTTTTACATGTTTTATGAAAACAGAAAGTATTGTTGTGTGCTGCTGTGTGCTGGATCATCAGCAGCAGTTATAATCACTCACTGAAATCCAGTGTGATGAAGCATTAAACGTCAAACTTAAAAATCACATTCAGATGTATTTGAGGTGCTTAACAAATGGCATGAAATTTGGACACACATCATAGTGGTCAGCCGATTGGCCTAAAGCTTAGACATGGATGTGGTGGGGGGGGGCTCTGTACCGGCTCTTTTGACTTAAGTGATGGGGTTTGTTTTGCCTACGGTCACCAAACGTGGTACATATATTGTTCTCATTAGGCCGGGCAACTTTCAAAATGACACTAATTAACTCCATCCAACAGGGAGTCGGCCATTTTGGATTGTATGTGAAAGTCCAGGCTATGAATTTTTAAATACAACATGTCTGTGAAAGTGTTTCATGACCCAGATAAAGAAGATTTCTGAGTGGTTGTGTCATGGTTTGGTTTTGCTGCATCTGATTCAGGATACCTTACCATCATTGATGGAACAATGAATTCTGAATTATTAAATATTCTGAAATATTTAAACACAGATAAACAAACTTATGTATTGTGGTTAAATACTGAAGCTGAAGTTCAATAATAAATCATTTGTCAGGATTAAATAAGAATATTATTGTATTATTGTGCAGTGAAAGTAAGTAACAACAATCTCAGTTTTATCTGTCAAGTTAAATAATGATTTGTTGAGTGTTTAAAATCTGAGAGTATTTATTGTTCAGATCTAACAGCACACTGACCCTGTTGAATGTGTTTATTTCTGATGTCTGTCTGATTTCTCTCTAGTGAAATATAAGAGAAACTAGTCATGATTAACCAGTCAAGTGTTTAGTGCTGTTTATAATCCTGTGTGAGTGATATGACACAATATTAGTCACATGATCAGTTTATGTGATCAGTGTTATGCAATAACAATAAATAAACTTATTTTATTCTGTTGTGTTTTATCTTCTGTTATAGACTTATTGACTGTAAACTCACTACTGAATGTTGTGAAAGTTTAGCTTCAGTTCTACAATCATCAAACTCTCTGAGAGAACTGAACCTGAGTTACAATAACCTGCAGGATTCAGGAGTGAAGCTGATCTGTGATGTACTGAAGAGTTCACACTGTCAGCTGGAGATACTGAGGTATTTAAACACATAGATAAACACACTTATGTATTCACTGGTTAAACACTGAAACTGGAGATACTGAGGTATTTAAACACATAGATAAACACACTTATGTATTCACTGGTTAAACACTGAAACTGGAGATACTGAGGTATTTAAACACATAGATAAACACACTTATGTATTCACTGGTTAAACACTGAAACTGGAGATACTGAGGTATTTAAACACATAGATAAACACACTTATGTATTCACTGGTTAAACACTGAAGCTGGAGATACTGAGGTATTTAAACACATAGATAAACACACTTATGTATTCACTGGTTAAACACTGAAGCTGGAGATACTGAGGTATTTAAACACATAGAGAAACACACTTATGTATTCACTGGTTAAATACTGAAGCTGGAGATATGTGAGGTATTTAAACACTAGATAAACACACTTATGTATTCACTGGTTAAACACTGAAGTAGATAGAGGTAAACACAATAAACATGTATTCACTGGTGAAACACTGAAGCTGGAGATACTGAGGTATTTAAACACATAGATAAACACACTTATGTACTCACTGGTTAAATACTGAAGCTGGGTGCTGAGGTATTTAAACACATAGATAAACACACTTATGTATTCACTGGTTAAACACTGAAGCTGGAGATACTGAGGTATTTAAACACATAGATAAACACACTTATGTATTCACTGGTTAAACACTGAAGCTGGAGATACTGAGGTATTTCACACATAAAGATAAACAACTATCTGATTAACCATTCAAGTGGTTAGTGCTGTTTATAATCCTGTGGAGCTGATTATGACACAATATTAGCACATGATCAGTTTATATCATGTTATGCAATAACAATAAATAAACTTACTTAAAGCTGACGTGTTTATCTTCGTTATAGACTTATTGACTGTAAACTCACTACTTATACTGGTTAACAAACAAGCTCAAGCTGGCGATATTGACATGTTTAAACGTGATCAGCAAACTATTCAGATGAACACTGGAGCTGGAGAACTGAATTTAAACACATAACCGGCATAATGAAGAGTGATTCACTGGTTAATGAAGCTGGAATGACTGAAGGTTCACACTGTCAGCTGAATACTGAGGTATTTAAACACATAGATAAACACACTTATGTATTCACTGGTTAAATACTGAAGCTGGAGATACTGAGGTATTTAAACACATAGATAAACACACTTATGTACTCACTGGTTAAACACTGAAGCTGGAGATACTGAGGTATTTAAACACATGATAAACACACTTATGTATTCACTGGTTAAACACTGAAGCTGGAGTACTGAGGTATTTAAAGACATAGATAACCAATTATGTATATCACTGGTTAAACACAAGGATGAGCTGGAGATACTGTAGGTATTTAAACACATAGATAAACACACTTATGTATTCTAAACTGGTTAAACACTGAAAGCTGGAGATAGCTTAGGTATTTAAACACTTGAGATAAACGATGAGGATTCAGGAGTGAATTGTGATACACTTAAGTATTCACGTTAAACACTGAAGCTGAGATACTGAGGTATTTAAACACATAGATAAACACACTTATGTATTCACTGGTTAAACACTGAAGCTGGAGATACTGAGGTATTTAAACACATAGATAAACACACTTATGTATTCACTGGTTAAACACTGAAGCTGGAGATACTGAGGTATTTAAACACATAGATAAACACACTTATGTATTCACTGGTTAAACACTGAAGCTGGAGATACTGAGGTATTTAAACACATAGATAAACACACTTATGTATTCACTGGTTAAACACTGAAGCTGGAGATACTGAGGTATTTAAACACGTAGATAAACACACTTATGTATTCACTGGTTAAACACTGAAGCTGGAGATACTGAGGTATTTAAACACATAGATAAACACACTTATGTATTCACTGGTTAAACACTGAAGCTGGAGATACTGAGGTATTTAAACACATAGATAAACACACTTATGTATTCACTGGTTAAACACTGAAGCTGGAGATACTGAGGTATTTAAACACATAGATAAACACACTTATGTATTCACTGGTTAAACACTGAAGCTGGAGATACTGAGGTATTTAAACACATAGATAAACACACTTATGTATTCACTGGTTAAACACTGAAGCTGGAGATACTGAGGTATTTAAACACATAGATAAACACACTTATGTATTCACTGGTTAAACACTGAAGCTGGAGATACTGAGGTATTTAAACACATAGATAAACACACTTATGTATTCACTGGTTAAACACTGAAGCTGGAGATACTGAGGTATTTAAACACATAGATAAACACACTTATGTATTCACTGGTTAAACACTGAAGCTGGAGATACTGAGGTATTTAAACACATAGATAAACACACTTATGTATTCACTGGTTAAACACTGAAGCTGGAGATACTGAGGTATTTAAACACATAGATAAACACACTTATGTATTCACTGGTTAAACACTGAAGCTGGAGATACTGAGGTATTTAAACACATAGATAAACACACTTATGTATTCACTGGTTAAACACTGAAGCTGGAGATACTGAGGTATTTAAACACGTAGATAAACACACTTATGTATTCACTGGTTAAACACTGAAGCTGGAGATACTGAGGTATTTAAACACATAGATAAACACACTTATGTATTCACTGGTTAAATACTGAAGCTGGAGATACTGAGGTATTTAAACACATAGATAAACACACTTATGTATTCACTGGTTAAACACTGAAGCTGGAGATACTGAGGTATTTAAACACATAGATAAACACACTTATGTATTCACTGGTTAAATACTGAAGCTGGAGATACTGAGGTATTTAAACACATAGATAAACACACTTATGTATTCACTGGTTAAACACTGAAGCTGGAGATACTGAGGTATTTAAACACATAGATAAACACACTTATGTATTCACTGGTTAAACACTGAAGCTGGAGATACTGAGGTATTTAAACACATAGATAAACACACTTATGTATTCACTGGTTAAACACTGAAGCTGGAGATACTGAGGTATTTAAACACATAGATAAACACACTTATGTATTCACTGGTTAAATACTGAAGCTGGAGATACTGAGGTATTTAAACACATAGATAAACACACTTATGTATTCACTGGTTAAACACTGAAGCTGGAGATACTGAGGTATTTAAACACATAGATAAACACACTTATGTATTCACTGGTTAAATACTGAAGCTGGAGATACTGAGGTATTTAAACACATAGATAAACACACTTATGTATTCACTGGTTAAACACTGAAGCTGGAGATACTGAGGTATTTAAACACATAGATAAACACACTTATGTATTCACTGGTTAAACACTGAAGCTGGAGATACTGAGGTATTTAAACACATAGATAAACACACTTATGTATTCACTGGTTAAACACTGAAGCTGGAGATACTGAGGTATTTAAACACATAGATAAACACACTTATGTATTCACTGGTTAAACACTGAAGCTGGAGATACTGAGGTATTTAAACACATAGATAAACACACTTATGTATTCACTGGTTAAACACTGAAGCTGGAGATACTGAGGTATTTAAACACATAGATAAACACACTTATGTATTCACTGGTTAAACACTGAAGCTGGAGATACTGAGGTATTTAAACACATAGATAAACACACTTATGTATTCACTGGTTAAACACTGAAGCTGGAGATACTGAGGTATTTAAACACATAGATAAACACACTTATGTATTCACTGGTTAAACACTGAAGCTGGAGATACTGAGGTATTTAAACACATAGATAAACACACTTATGTATTCACTGGTTAAACACTGAAGCTGGAGATACTGAGGTATTTAAACACATAGATAAACACACTTATGTATTCACTGGTTAAACACTGAAGCTGGAGATACTGAGGTATTTAAACACATAGATAAACACACTTATGTATTCACTGGTGAAACACTGAAGCTGAGATACTGAGGTATTTAAACACATAGATAAACACACTTATGTATTCACTGGTTAAACACTGAAGCTGGAGATACTGAGGTATTTAAACACATAGATAAACACACTTATGTATTCACTGGTTAAATACTGAAGCTGAGATACTGAGGTATTTAAACACATAGATAAACACACTTATGTATTCACTGGTTAAACACTGAAGCTGGAGATACTGAGGTATTTAAACACATAGATAAACACACTTATGTATTCACTGGTTAAACACTGAAGCTGGAGATACTGAGGTATTTAAACACATAGATAAACACACTTATGTATTCACTGGTTAAACACTGAAGCTGGAGATACTGAGGTATTTAAACACATAGATAAACACACTTATGTATTCACTGGTTAAACACTGAAGCTGGAGATACTGAGGTATTTAAACACATAGATAAACACACTTATGTATTCACTGGTTAAACACTGAAGCTGGAGATACTGAGGTATTTAAACACATAGATAAACACACTTATGTATTCACTGGTTAAACACTGAAGCTGGAGATACTGAGGTATTTAAACACATAGATAAACACACTTATGTATTCACTGGTTAAACACTGAAGCTGGAGATACTGAGGTATTTAAACACATAGATAAACACACTTATGTATTCACTGGTTAAACACTGAAGCTGGAGATACTGAGGTATTTAAACACATAGATAAACACACTTATGTATTCACTGGTTAAACACTGAAGCTGGAGATACTGAGGTATTTAAACACATAGATAAACACACTTATGTATTCACTGGTTAAACACTGAAGCTGGAGATACTGAGGTATTTAAACACATAGATAAACACACTTATGTATTCACTGGTTAAACACTGAAGCTGGAGATACTGAGGTATTTAAACACATAGATAAACACACTTATGTATTCACTGGTTAAATACTGAAGCTGGAGATACTGAGGTATTTAAACACATAGATAAACACACTTATGTATTCACTGGTTAAACACTGAAGCTGGAGATACTGAGGTATTTAAACACATAGATAAACACACTTATGTATTCACTGGTTAAACACTGAAGCTGGAGATACTGAGGTATTTAAACACATAGATAAACACACTTATGTATTCACTGGTTAAACACTGAAGCTGGAGATACTGAGGTATTTAAACACATAGATAAACACACTTATGTATTCACTGGTTAAACACTGAAGCTGGAGATACTGAGGTATTTAAACACATAGATAAACACACTTATGTATTCACTGGTTAAACACTGAAGCTGGAGATACTGAGGTATTTAAACACATAGATAAACACACTTATGTATTCACTGGTTAAATACTGAAGCTGGAGATACTGAGGTATTTAAACACATAGATAAACACACTTATGTATTCACTGGTTAAATACTGAAGCTGGAGATACTGAGGTATTTAAACACATAGATAAACACACTTATGTATTCACTGGTTAAATACTGAAGCTGGAGATACTGAGGTATTTAAACACATAGATAAACACACTTATGTATTCACTGGTTAAACACTGAAGCTGGAGATACTGAGGTATTTAAACACATAGATAAACACACTTATGTATTCACTGGTTAAACACTGAAGCTGGAGATACTGAGGTATTTAAACACATAGATAAACACACTTATGTATTCACTGGTTAAATACTGAAGCTGGAGATACTGAGGTATTTAAACACATAGATAAACACACTTATGTATTCACTGGTTAAACACTGAAGCTGGAGATACTGAGGTATTTAAACACATAGATAAACACACTTATGTACTCACTGGTTAAACACTGAAGCTGGAGATACTGATATATTTAAACACATAGATAAACACACTTATGTATTCACTGTGAAACTAAGAACTGGAGATACTGAGGTATTTTAACATAGATAAACACACTGAAGTGTTGATGGTTAAGATCTGAGGTATTTAAACACATAGATAAACACACTTATGTATTCACTGGTTAAACACTGAAGCTGGAGATACTGAGGTATTTCACTCTAGTGAAATATAAGAGAAACTAGTCATGATTAACCAGTCAAGTGTTTAGTGCTGTTTATAATCCTGTGTGAGTGATATGACACAATATTAGTCACATGATCAGTTTATGTGATCAGTGTTATGCAATAACAATAAATAAACTTATTTTATTCTGTTGTGTTTTATCTTCTGTTATAGACTTATTGACTGTAAACTCACTACTGAATGTTGTGAAAGTTTAGCTTCAGTTCTACAATCATCAAACTCTCTGAGAGAACTGAACCTGAGTTACAATAACCTGCAGGATTCAGGAGTGAAGCTGATCTGTGATGTACTGAAGAGTTCACACTGTCAGCTGGAGATACTGAGGTATTTAAACACATAGATAAACACACTTATGTATTCACTGGTTAAACACTGAAGCTGGAGATACTGAGGTATTTAAACACATAGATAAACACACTTATGTATTCACTGGTTAAATACTGAAGCTGGAGATACTGAGGTATTTAAACACATAGATAAACACACTTATGTATTCACTGGTTAAACACTGAAACTGGAGATACTGAGGTATTTAAACACATAGATAAACACACTTATGTATTCACTGGTTAAACACTGAAGCTGGAGATACTGAGGTATTTAAACACACAAATAAACACACTTATGTACTCACTGGTTAAACACTGAAGCTGGAGATACTGAGGTATTTAAACACATAGATAAACACACTTATGTACTCACTGGTTAAACACTGAAGCTGGAGATACTGAGGTATTTAAACACATAGATAAACACACTTATGTATTCACTGGTTAAACACTGAAGCTGGAGATACTGAGGTATTTAAACACATAGATAAACACACTTATGTATTCACTGGTTAAACACTGAAGCTGGAGATACTGAGGTATTTAAACACATAGATAAACACACTTATGTATTCACTGGTTAAATACTGAAGCTGGAGATACTGAGGTATTTAAACACATAGATAAACACACTTATGTACTCACTGGTTAAACACTGAAGCTGGAGATACTGAGGTATTTAAACACATAGATAAACACACTTATGTATTCACTGGTGAAACACTGAAGCTGGAGATACTGAGGTATTTAAACACATAGATAAACACACTTATGTATTCACTGGTTAAACACTGAAGCTGGAGATATTGAGGTATTTAAACACATAGATAAACACACTTATGTATTCACTGGTTAAACACTGAAGCTGGAGATACTGAGGTATTTAAACACACAGATAAACACACTTATGTATTCACTGGTTAAACACTGAAGCTGGAGATACTGAGGTATTTAAACACATAGATAAACACACTTATGTATTCACTGGTTAAACACTGAAGCTGGAGATACTGAGGTATTTAAACACATAGATAAACACACTTATGTATTCACTGGTTAAACACTGAAGCTGGAGATACTGAGGTATTTAAACACATAGATAAACACACTTATGTATTCACTGGTTAAACACTGAAGCTGGAGATACTGAGGTATTTAAACACATAGATAAACACACTTATGTATTCACTGGTTAAACACTGAAGCTGGAGATACTGAGGTATTTAAACACATAGATAAACACACTTATGTATTCACTGGTTAAACACTGAAGCTGGAGATACTGAGGTATTTAAACACATAGATAAACACACTTATGTATTCACTGGTTAAACACTGAAGCTGGAGATACTGAGGTATTTAAACACATAGATAAACACACTTATGTATTCACTGGTTAAACACTGAAGCTGGAGATACTGAGGTATTTAAACACATAGATAAACACACTTATGTATTCACTGGTTAAACACTGAAGCTGGAGATACTGAGGTATTTAAACACATAGATAAACACACTTATGTATTCACTGGTTAAACACTGAAGCTGGAGATACTGAGGTATTTAAACACATAGATAAACACACTTATGTATTCACTGGTTAAATACTGAAGCTGGAGATACTGAGGTATTTAAACACATAGATAAACACACTTATGTATTCACTGGTTAAACACTGAAGCTGGAGATACTGAGGTATTTAAACACATAGATAAACACACTTATGTATTCACTGGTTAAATACTGAAGCTGGAGATACTGAGGTATTTAAACACATAGATAAACACACTTATGTATTCACTGGTTAAATACTGAAGCTGGAGATACTGAGGTATTTAAACACATAGATAAACACACTTATGTATTCACTGGTTAAACACTGAAGCTGGAGATACTGAGGTATTTAAACACATAGATAAACACACTTATGTATTCACTGGTTAAACACTGAAGCTGGAGATACTGAGGTATTTAAACACATAGATAAACACACTTATGTATTCACTGGTTAAATACTGAAGCTGGAGATACTGAGGTATTTAAACACATAGATAAACACACTTATGTATTCACTGGTTAAATACTGAAACTGGAGATACTGAGGTATTTAAACACATAGATAAACACACTTATGTACTCACTGGTTAAATACTGAAGCTGGAGATACTGAGGTATTTAAACACACAAATAAACACACTTATGTACTCACTGGTTAAACACTGAAGCTGGAGATACTGAGGTATTTAAACACATAGATAAACACACTTATGTACTCACTGGTTAAACACTGAAGCTGGAGATACTGAGGTATTTAAACACATAGATAAACACACTTATGTATTCACTGGTTAAATACTGAAGCTGGAGATACGGAGATATTTAAACACATAGATAAACAACTTATGTATTCACTGGTTAAATACTGAGATGCAGTAAAGATAAAGCTTAGGTATTCAAAACAACACTACTTGTATCTGTCACTGGTTAAACACATGAATTGTTGAGTATACTGAGGTATTTAAACACACAGATAAACACACTTATGTATTCACTGGTTAAACACTGAAGCTGAGATACTGAGGTGTCTAAACACATAGATAAACAATTAGTATTCTAGTTAAATATAAGAGATACTAGGCATGATTAACCAGTCAAGTATTTAGTCTGGTTAAATCCTGTGTGAGTGATACTGACGTAATATTAAACACATAGCAGTTTATGTAATCAGTGTTATGCAATAACAATAAATAAACTTATTTATTCTGTGGTGTTTTATCTTCTGTTATAGACTTGATGACTGCTACTCTGATGTTGTGAAAGTTAGCTTCAGTTCTACAATCATCAAACTCTCTGAAACTGAACCTGAGTAACATAACTGAGGATTCAGGAGTGAAGCTGATCTGTGATTTACTGAAGTTCACACTGACAGCTGGAGATACTGAGGTATTTAAACACATAGATAAACACACTTATGTATTCACTGGTTAAATACTGAAGCTGGAGATACTGAGGTATTTAAACACATAGATAAACACACTTATGTATTCACTGGTTAAACACTGAAGCTGGAGATACTGAGGTATTTAAACACATAGATAAACACACTTATGTATTCACTGGTTAAACACTGAAGCTGGAGATACTGAGGTATTTAAACACATAGATAAACACACTTATGTATTCACTGGTTAAATACTGAAGCTGGAGATACTGAGGTATTTAAACACATAGATAAACACACTTATGTACTCACTGGTTAAACACTGAAGCTGGAGATACTGAGGTATTTAAACACATAGATAAACACACTTATGTATTCACTGGTTAAACACTGAAGCTGGAGATACTGAGGTATTTAAACACATAGATAAACACACTTATGTATTCACTGGTTAAACACTGAAGCTGGAGATACTGAGGTATTTAAACACATAGATAAACACACTTATGTATTCACTGGTTAAACACTGAAGCTGGAGATACTGAGGTATTTAAACACATAGATAAACACACTTATGTATTCACTGGTTAAACACTGAAGCTGGAGATACTGAGGTATTTAAACACATAGATAAACACACTTATGTATTCACTGGTTAAACACTGAAGCTGGAGATACTGAGGTATTTAAACACATAGATAAACACACTTATGTATTCACTGGTTAAACACTGAAGCTGGAGATACTGAGGTATTTAAACACATAGATAAACACACTTATGTATTCACTGGTTAAACACTGAAGCTGGAGATACTGAGGTATTTAAACACATAGATAAACACACTTATGTATTCACTGGTTAAACACTGAAGCTGGAGATACTGAGGTATTTAAACACATAGATAAACACACTTATGTATTCACTGGTTAAACACTGAAGCTGGAGATACTGAGGTATTTAAACACATAGATAAACACACTTATGTATTCACTGGTTAAACACTGAAGCTGGAGATACTGAGGTATTTAAACACATAGATAAACACACTTATGTATTCACTGGTTAAACACTGAAGCTGGAGATACTGAGGTATTTAAACACATAGATAAACACACTTATGTATTCACTGGTTAAATACTGAAGCTGGAGATACTGAGGTATTTAAACACATAGATAAACACACTTATGTATTCACTGGTTAAACACTGAAGCTGGAGATACTGAGGTATTTAAACACATAGATAAACACACTTATGTATTCACTGGTTAAACACTGAAGCTGGAGATACTGAGGTATTTAAACACATAGATAAACACACTTATGTATTCACTGGTTAAATACTGAAGCTGGAGATACTGAGGTATTTAAACACATAGATAAACACACTTATGTATTCACTGGTTAAACACTGAAGCTGGAGATACTGAGGTATTTAAACACATAGATAAACACACTTATGTATTCACTGGTTAAACACTGAAGCTGGAGATACTGAGGTATTTAAACACATAGATAAACACACTTATGTATTCACTGGTTAAATACTGAAGCTGGAGATACTGAGGTATTTAAACACATAGATAAACACACTTATGTATTCACTGGTTAAATACTGAAGCTGGAGATACTGAGGTATTTAAACACATAGATAAACACACTTATGTATTCACTGGTTAAACACTGAAGCTGGAGATATTGAGGTATTTAAACACATAGATAAACACACTTAAGTATTCACTGGTTAAATACTGAAGCTGGAGTTCAATGATAAACATTGCAGGATTAAACAAGAATATTTTTGTATTACTGGCAGTAAAAGTGAGTAACAACAATCACAGTTTTATCTGTCAAGTTAAACAATGAATTGTTGAGTGTTTAATACTGAGGTATTTAAAGTTACAGATTAAAGCACACTTATGTATTGAATGGTTAAATACTGAAGCTGGCTGATTTTCTCTAGGTATCTAGTAAAATATAAGAGAAACTAGTCATGATTAACACACTTAAGTGTTTAGCTGTTTAAATACTGTGTGAGATATGACATAATATTAGACACATGATACAGTTTATGTGATCAGTGGTTATGCAATAACAATAAATAAACTTATTTTATTCTGTGGTGTTTAAACTTCTGTTATAGACTTATTCACTGTAAACTCACTGCTGAATGTTGTAAGTTTAGCTGTTTACAATAATCAAACTCTTCTTGAGAGAACTGAACCTGAGTAACAATAACCTGAGGATTCAGGAGTGAAGCTGATCTTGATGGACTGAAGTTAAACACTGAAGCTGGAGATACTGAGGTATTTAAACACATAGATAAACACACTTATGTATTCACTGGTTAAATACTGAAGCTGGAGATACTGAGGTATTTAAACACATAGATAAACACACTTATGTATTCACTGGTTAAACACTGAAGCTGGAGATACTGAGGTATTTAAACACATAGATAAACACACTTATGTATTCACTGGTTAAACACTGAAGCTGAAGATACTGAGGTATTTAAACACATAGATAAACACACTTATGTATTCACTGGTTAAACACTGAAGCTGGAGATACTGAGGTATTTAAACACATAGATAAACACACTTATGTATTCACTGGTTAAACACTGAAGCTGGAGATACTGAGGTATTTAAACACATAGATAAACACACTTATGTATTCACTGGTTAAATACTGAAGCTGGAGATACTGAGGTATTTAAACACATAGATAAACACACTTATGTATTCACTGGTTAAACACTGAAGCTGGAGATACTGAGGTATTTAAACACATAGATAAACACACTTATGTATTCACTGGTTAAACACTGAAGCTGGAGATACTGAGGTATTTAAACACATAGATAAACACACTTATGTATTCACTGGTTAAACACTGAAGCTGGAGATACTGAGGTATTTAAACACATAGATAAACACACTTATGTATTCACTGGTTAAACACTGAAGCTGGAGATACTGAGGTATTTAAACACATAGATAAACACACTTATGTATTCACTGGTTAAACACTGAAGCTGGAGATACTGAGGTATTTAAACACATAGATAAACACACTTATGTATTCACTGGTTAAACACTGAAGCTGGAGATACTGAGGTATTTAAACACATAGATAAACACACGTATGTATTCACTGGTTAAACACTGAAGCTGGAGATACTGAGGTATTTAAACACATGATAAACACACTTATGTATTCACTGGTTAAATACTGAAGCTGGAGATACTGAGGTATTTAAACACACAGATAAACACACTTATGTATTCACTGGTTAAATACTGAAGCTGGAGATACTGAGGTATTTAAACACATAGATAAACACACTTATGTATTCACTGGTTAAACACTGAAGCTGGAGATACTGAGGTATTTAAACACATAGATAAACACACTTATGTATTCACTGGTTAAACACTGAAGCTGGAGATACTGAGGTATTTAAACACATAGATAAACACACTTATGTATTCACTGGTGAAATACTGAAGCTGGAGATACTGAGGTATTTAAACACATAGATAAATACACTTATGTATTCACTGGTTAAATGTTGAAGCTGGAGATACTGAGGTATTTAAACACATGATAAACACACTTATGTATTCACTGGTTAAATACTGAAGCTGGAGATACTGAGGTATTTAAACACACAGATAAACACACTTATGTATTCACTGGTTAAACACTGAAGCTGGAGATACTGAGGTATTTAAACACATAGATAAGCACACTTATGTATTCACTGGTTAAATACTGAAGCTGGAGATACTGAGGTATTTAAACACATAGATAAACACACTTATGTATTCACTGGTTAAACACTGAAGCTGGAGATACTGAGGTATTTAAACACATAGATAAACACACTTATGTATTCACTGGTTAAACACTGAAGCTGGAGATACTGAGGTATTTAAACACATAGATAAACACACTTATGTATTCACTGGTTAAACACTGAAGCTGGAGATACTGAGGTATTTAAACACATAGATAAACACACTTATGTATTCACTGGTTAAACACTGAAGCTGGAGGTTTGTGATTTTCAGTACGGCTGTCAATTGATTAAAAATGTTTTTTCTTTAATTGTTAGTTTTATGAATACATGAAGACTGATGTCTTTGCTGTTCTCAGAGTCTGGACTTAAAAATAAAATAAAAATTAAATACTGCTTAAAACAGGATGTTTGCATGTTTAAAAGGCCACATCATAATGTTTGTACTCTTGCTAGACTTCTATTGTAAGTGTATTACTGTAAATGTGTTTCTGATGTCACAGATCTTCTCATTTGTTTGTAGATTATCAGACTGTTTGGTGACAGAGGAAGGCTGTTATTATCTGTCTTCAGCTCTGGAGATCAAACCCATCACACCTGAGAGAACTGGAGCTGAGATACAATAACCTGAGACACTCAGGAGTCCAGCTGCTCTCTGATAGACTGAAGGATCCAAATGCAGACTGGAGAAACTCCAGTATGTTTTGTGTTTTACATGTTTTATGAAAACAGAAAGTATTGTTGTGTGCAGCTGTGTGCTGGATCATCAGCAGCAGTTATAATCACTCACTGAAATCCAGTGTGATGAAGCATTAAACTGAGTCTCACCTGCTATAGCTTCAGTTATATACTGTTATAGAAAACATGTCATTAAAAGACATTAATGGTCATAATAACATATTACTGATGACATGCATCATACAGCAAGTTTATTATTTATGTATATTTGTTAAATAAAAGTAATTTAGACAAAGTGTCATTTTCAGTATCTTGAAAAGGTCACTTTGTTGAATATTGCTATTAATGCAGAAACATGCAAAAACATTAATATAAGAGAAAAAGACAAGGTTTACTTGAAGACAGATGTTTCTCATATGTTGTGTAGTTGTTTTTTGTGAAGGAGAACAATAACATGATGAACATGTTTATGTGTGTATTTATATTCTTCTCTTTCTTTTGTATAGTCTGCCTGATGAAATTATGTTGGTGTTGACAGAAGAACTACGGAGATATATGTAAACACACACACACACACATTTACTTCTCTATCTAAATAGAGCATTCCATAGATTTCTGTTGCTTTTATACACAGGAGGTTTATTTTATATTGTTTTTACAAATGAGGACTTTCCCAAAAGGAGGTTTTGCTAAGATTTATCAGGTTTTGTTTACTTTGTAGTAACTCCCCCAACACACACACACACTCACACACATCCTCTTGTTATTACTGTTCTTCACTTAAATATCTTGCCTGGTTTCAGTTGCCGTGATTTCAGACTACAATCAAGCAAACAGCAAACAATAGAGGAATTTACAGAATAGTGGAATAATTCTGTCAAAGGAGAAAAGTGGAATTTGCCCAGTTCAAGCAGCAGAGATCTCCTGATCATCTGGAGAGATGTGCAGACAATGCTGATGTTCTGTGTGGAGTCTGACTGCACGCTGTTACTGGGAGGATGAATTTGGTGGGGATGTGGCTGTATCAGTGACATATAAAGACGCAGCAGGAAAGGATATGAAGGTTGTAAGTTTGGATGCAATAAAATTTTGAAGTTGTTCTTGAGTTGATGTGTGAAGCTGCGTTTACACATTATCACCGATAGATCTCAGTCATGAATCCTCCACAGCCAAAACCTGCTTCATCTTACTGTAAACACACATATGATTCACTGTGTTGATTTCAGTAGTTATAAATCTGGGATTTGTTTCTGAATTTAACTTATTTTAGGGTTTTGTAAACTGTTAATAAAGCTTCTAGTGATGTGATATAATTACAGTCTAAAATATTACTCTGTTCTGCTTCTCCTTTGTCTCAAATTGTCTCCCCATTTCTCCTTCATTGTGTTTCTCTTCCCGTATTGTTATTGTATATATTTTACTTTGTGTGTTGTGTGTATTTCATCCCTGATGCCCTGTCCCATAAAATGTTTTATTAATATACATCTCACAAGTGATTTACAACAATAGCGTGTATTCTTTATTATCATTCAGTTTTATTGTATGTAAAGCTGCTTTGATGCAAGTCAAGTCAAGTCAAGTCAAGTTGAGCTTTATTGTCATTCCGCTATATGTGGGGACATACGGTGGAACGAAATGTCGTGCCTCACAGGACCACGGTGCTACATAAATACAGACATACAACAATGACGTGAAACAGTATACATCTAAACACAAATGCTAACAGAATTGGATTATAAATATACTATATATAAATATATATAAAGTTGCCTATACATAAACTATTTAAATACAAACTATACAAATGTTCCACATAAATATTGCACGAGGAAAAAGGAAGTCAAGCACTGTTCCTGGCTGGAGAACAGTACAAGATGAAGCGCATCACGGAGTAGCTGGAGTTTTCCATCACTGAAGCTGGGAGTTTCTCCATCACTGAAGCTGGAGTTTCTCCATCACTGAAGCTGGAGTCACTGTAGATTCTGGACGTGCTGTGATATCAGTGTCGTTTGGTTCTGGTTTTAGTTCTGGCACAGGTGAACAGATCTGACCTCCTGAACTGGTACTGAGTTCCTGGCAGCCCCTGGATTTTACTTTCTCAAACAGTTACAGGTGTGCAGCCATTGAAGCAGGTTTAATAATACACTGACTCTGGTTCAGTGTGTTTATGTGGAACTAAATGTGTTTGTTAAACAGCGAGTCAGGCAGAGCTGATGTTTTGATGCAGGTTTTGCAGTATCACAGATCTGACACTTTGGGTTTATTAGTTGTTAGTCCTTTAGTAGTAATAATAGAGAAGGTCAGTACACAATGTATTTGTTCATTTATTTATTCATTCATTTTATTGTTCAGTGTTTTTGTAAGCAGCTTTAGCAGTACTGTAAACATGAGACAGAAAACCTGCTTCTGTATTATCCACAATCGTGTATTTTATATGTAAATATACAGTGTAAAGTCATGATCTGTGCTGAACTAAAGAAGATGTCTGAGTTTCTGTCTGATAAATCACTCATGACAATAGTCGTCCTCTGTATCAGTGCTTATCTGATTATTTCGGCTGACATCTGTTCATTGATTTCTCTAGATGATAAGCCGTGCTGTACCTGGTTAGTAAATGTTGGTCAGGTGATGAATTATTGGTGCTGCAGACAGTCGGTGGTGTGGCAGTGCAGGGCTTTGTTCACACCTATGGAGTCTGATGGAGTGAGTGAGAGTTCTGTTTTATTTAAAGAACAGAGTCTGATCTCTATCAAAGTCTGATCTCTTCAACATGTTTGTGAAAGTGTTTCATCATCAAACTCTGTGAGAGAACTGGACCTGAGTCACAATAAACTGCAGGATTCTGAGCTCCTGATGAAATATATGAACAGACTTCAGTGTATCTTTAGACTTTGGGTTTGTGTTTGCTCCAGATTGTTCTTATAAAGAACTTTTTGGGCTGTTTAACATGGACTTCTATTACAGACTGTCAGACATTTAAAAAGTCATTTAGCTTCTGTGAACAAATGTGTTCATGAAGTAAACACACAGTAAATGATGTGACGCAGGACTAAATGTTAGTGAGTGAGCTCATATTCCTCTGGGTCAGTGATGAGGCTGTACTGTAGAGGATCATAACAGATCAGGACACTGTTCATGATTCTTCATCCTGAGGACGTTCTCAAGTTCTCAAAGATTTATTAAAGTCACTGTAAAAGATGAGAATATTGTCAAAGCGTTCATGTTCCTTCATAGTGCAGGTGTGTGAATTCAGAAGTTATAAGTGAGATCAATGAAGTCATTATAGACGAGCTGATCATGCAGATGTACAATATCAGATTCTGTTCGGTCAGCTGCATCTCTCACAGTGTTCAAGAAACAGCTGAAACCTCTTCTGTGAACACTTGACAGGAATATGTCAGCTGATCCGTCTGTTAGAAAGAGAAACTCAACCCTTTAATCTCTCTCAGCATTAAAGATCTGAAAGAATGAAGATTGTAAATGTGTAACTCCGTCACTTTATGCAGCACTTTTCATGTTATTGCCTCTGTGATAAATCACTTCATTGTTTTCCTCACTCTGTCAGTCACTTTGGATAAAAGTGATGGTTGATTGTAATGGTACCGCACACAATTATATTTAATACTGTTAGTTTGACTAAATAAACAACAAACCTCAAAATGAAAAGATTACAAGAAATGTTTTGGTTCTCGTTCACCACGTATTGAAAAGTTTTCAATGTTTATCACACTTCCCGTGTAAATGACTAAAGTTTGGGCAAAACAAGTCCGTGTGCAGTGAAACAGGAAAAGAAGCGTTAAAAACACATAAAAACACTTCAAATCAAGATGAGAAATGAATGAATGAATGAATGAATGAATGAATGTTGTGGGACTGCGAGCGCTTGTTTTCGGCTCCAGACAAAACGCGTCGCAGAACTGCGCATGCGCGTTGTCCCCACAGCGGCCTGCGTGCTGCAGCTGAAGAGGATCAACATCAGCGTTTATCTTCCGGATACTCGCAGCTTTGCTGGTTAACACGTCCCCCGATCTACACCTGTGTTAGTGTCCCCTTTAACTGCGTCCCGAGTGTGTGTAACTGTGCCGTTTGTTGTAATGGACGCGCTTTTGTTCATCCACTGACGACTGAAGATGGTGTCCCAGTCAGTCAGAAAGGTCTCCCGTTCGTCTGAAGTGTGACTCTCTCCTGCTGTTGTTATCGACCTGTACGTGCTTTATGAGGCCTTTGTGTCATCGTGCACGAATGAGAAAAGCGAAGATGGTGCTGCTTGATGTTTAAAGGAGTTTACAAGCCCCAGACAGAAAGTCTGTCCTGCCAGCGCGCCTGACTGACTTTCTTCTGACGTCACAGCCCGTCAGTGTCACAGAAATACTAACATGGCCTTCATGGTGACTGTGTGCATACAACACAGTCTGTGATGTGCTGAATAAATGCGACGTGTGGGATAAAAGCAGAAGACTGCATCTGTCATTTCATGTTAATCCAGCACATCAACATAAATTACTCCTGAGTTTTCACACTCATGTGAACAGCTTATCCCAACACTAGCAGCTCTGCAAATGCTTTTCAGAAAGCAGACATTTGTGATGTGTTCTCGTATGTCTGATACCGAGGAAGAAAACTTAGTGAGCTTGCTGGATTATGTGACCCGTGTTAGTTTAATGATGCGTAATACAAGTCTGTCTCTGCCCTCTTTCTCATCTAGAAGATGGTGAGAAGAGGAGAGAAGAGGAAGGTCAGTCCAGCTGACTGTTCTGGACGGTAACTAAAGGACATTCATCAGGATCTCATCTGTAAGGATAAATGTTTCTTTTGTCCTGTCTGGAGTCTGTTTGGCACATACCGTATCTGACAAAACAATGCGTAATTGAAAAATGTCATGTTGTAAATCTTTTATTTGAGTGCAGTTCAGAAATCTATGCACGAATGACCGATTGTAAATGTAATTCATATGTAATATAAATTGATATGTTCCTAATAAATCAAGCAAACACTGACTTCTGTCAGTTTTTGGCCACTTTTATTTAAAGGTTAGTTGGGCTGGGGTGGATAATAGTAAACCACTTTTTTTAGGACTACACCACTGGTTAGGATAGTAAATTAACTTGAACGGATGAGAAAATAAAGAGCAGATGTCGTATAGTTATCATGAAATAGGATTTTAGTTTCGCCCAGCCTCGAATTTCATCAAATTTCAACAATAAAAATCCAGTTTCAGTGAAGAAATTGAGAGAGGATCTGAGAAGATTCTTGTAGGTAATACATTTTATTTGCTTTACCCTAAAAATTATTTGTTTGCATTTTATTTTACAGCAAACTTCATATTTGTCTACAGTATGCACTGGCCTTTAGGTCCCTAAATCCAAAGAATGCTTTTTAATGTGTATGATTTGTGCATGTTTCATATTTTCAGATACTTTGACTGCAGAGGTTGAGGCCACAGCAGATGGAGACATGCTGTATTCTGACGTCCAAAATGATGCTGATGCAACCACAGAATCTCCTCCTGGCAAATGCTCACGACTTCTAACTCGCTGTCCCACAAGAGCCACTCAGCTGCAGATACATGCCTTTGAGCTCTTTGATGCCATTCAAGACAGACACAAATACAGCACTTGAACTTTGGTCTACAAATGGAAAGGTTACCACAGCTCCACTCTCTGGCGGTAAAAGTTCTGTCTATATCAGCATCCTCTGCACCAGTAGAGCACGTCTTTAGAAAGGTGACCTCATCATGAGCACACACGTAACTCATAAAACGACCACAGCGCTTGTGTTTCTGGAAAAGCAATGTGGCTGGTTTAGTGCTTGATTGTGTTCTACAGTACATTACACGTTCAGTGTGCATTACAGCTCATGTTAGTGATCAGAGCTGTGTCAGAAATGAGATTAATCGCTGTAATAAGAAAGAAGAAAGAAGCTTGTTGTTATGACTAGTTGCTAGATGTAACTCCGGACTGTGAGTCTCAAAGCGATTCTCCATCATCAGCTGATATCAGACGGTCTCCATCATCAGCGTATCGGACAGATCATCGCCGGACGTACGCCGGTCGTCTCCATCATCAGCTGATATCGGACCGCGAGGTCTCCATCATCAGCTGATATCGGACCGCAGGTCTCCATCATCAGCTGATATCGACCGCAGGTTCCATCATCAGCTGATATCGGACCGCAGGTCTCCATCATCAGCTGATATCGGACCGCAGGTCTCCATCATCAGCTGATATCGACCGCAGGTCTCCATCATCAGCTGATATCGTCCTCATCAGTTCGGTTCCGCAGGTCTCCATCATCAGCTGATATCCGGACCGCGAGGTCTCATCATCAGCTGATATCCGACCGCCCGGTTTCATCAGCTGATACCGACCCTTCCATCATCAGCTGATATCGTCCGCAGTCTCCATCACAGCTGATATCCGACCGCAGGTCTCATCATCAGCTGATATCCGATCTTCAGTACACTTATCAATATATGTACCTGATATCCATTATCTCCAGGTAATGTACACTGATTTCCCACGGCAATTGTAGCTTATTTAGCTGATGTTCACATCGGAGGTCAAATCACTTATCAGGCAAATATCTTCACCAAATTTATCTCAACGATAAAGCTTACATAAACAACATAATATACTATACAGATAAACAACATTTATTCTGATATATTGTCTTGTCTTTATACTTGAACTTCAGTAATGTAGCTTAAAATGACATGATTTTCTATCACTGCACATTTGTGAGTTTAATTAGTGATGAGTGTTTATGGTCATTTACAGCATCACAGTTAAATATCACTTATTAACACCAAATCACTATTTATTAAATTTAGTGAATATCAGCTCAGAATAAAACATTTAAATTCTTGTAAGCCTATGTAAATGTGGATACATGACGCCTTTGGAATAATTTATTTACGCAACATTAATTTATTTAACTATAAAGCACAGATAAACAACATTCATTCATTGTGTTTATTTCTGTGTCATTTCCTGGGCTTGAACGTCACTCCACCCATTAAAATGAAAGGAAAGTGTTTCTCAGACTCATTTGAGACAATAAAACAGGAAGGTTTTGACACAAACTCATTTATAAGATCATTGTTAAGATACATCAGTTCATCTTAAATAAATCACTATAATGTTTCATTTCTGAATGTCAGCGTGTTTCTCTGATGATTATATTCAGGCATTTGCAGACAGAAATATAACAAGAACAGATGTATTGTGTGTCGACATGTCTGAACGCTTGAAAGTGTTTCGGATAGGGCGCTGTAAAACGTCATTTATCTCAATGTGATCAGGACTGATGTGAAATCAGTGTTTGTGTGAAGATTCAATTGTTAACATGAAGATGTGTTCAAGAATCATGAGATATAAATATCAACATCCTTGATTCATACACTCAGATCATTACATGAAAAAAAGAGAATAAATAATTCACCACCATAAAACACAAACTGGAAAATAATTTCACATATTTGTATTAAATGTTTGATTGTTTTATGAGTGTAACTTGTTGATTCGGTCGTGTGTTTGTAGAGCGCGTGCTAAAATGAGTCTCAGATCAGCAGAGGAGAGGAGTGTGATGTCCCACACAAGAAGAAGATCTCAGCTGTGTGTCTATGAAGAGTCACAGATCTTATGAATGATCCTCATAATCTCAGTGATGAAGCAGATCTCAGCTGTGTGTCTATGAAGAGTCACAGATCCATGAATGATCCTCATAATCTCAGTGATGGAAGCAGAACTCAGCTGGGTGTCTATGAAGAGTCACAGATCTATGAATGATCCTCATAATCCCAGTGATGGAGCAGAACTCAGCTGTGTGTCTATGAAGAGTTTCAGATCTATGAATGATCTTCATAATCTCAGTGATGGAGCAGAACTCAGCTGTGTGTCTATGAAGAGTCACAGATCTATGAATGATCCTCATAATCTCAGTGATGGAGCAGATCTCAGCTGTGTGTCTATGAAGAGTAACAGATCTAAGAATGATCAATCACATCGATGGAGTAAAAAACTAGCTGTGTGTCTATGAAGAGTCACAGATCTAAAATCCTCATAATCTCAGGGTGATGGAGTAGATCTCACTGTGTGTCTATGAAGAGTCACAGATCTATGAATGATCCTCATAATCTCAGTGATGAAGCAGATCTCAGCTGTGTGTCTATGAAGAGTCACAGATCTATGAATGATCCTCATAATCTCAGTGATGGAGCAGAACTCAGCTGTGTGTCTATGAAGAGTCACAGATCTATGAATGATCCTCATAATCTCAGTGATGGAGCAGAACTCAGCTGTGTGTCTATGAAGAGTCACAGATCTATGAATGATCCTCATAATCTCAGTGATGGAGCAGATCTCAGCTGTGTGTCTATGAAGAGTCACAGATCTATGAATGATCCCCATAATCTCAGTGATGGAGCAGAACTCAGCTGTGTGTCTATGAAGAGTCACAGATCTATGAATGATCCTCATAATCTCAGTGATGGAGCAGAACTCAGCTGTGTGTCTATGAAGAGTCACAGATCTATGGTCATCCCCCCTGACCTCAGTGATGGAGCAGAACTCAGCCGTGTGTCTATGAAGAGTCACAGATCTATGGTCATCCCCCCTGACCTCAGTGATGGAGTAGATCTCAGCTGTGTGTCTATGAAGAGTCACAGATCTATGAATGATCCTCATAATCTCAGTGATGGAGCAGAACTCAGCTGTGTGTCTGAGAAGAGTCACAGATCTCATCTGAATGATTCTCATAATCTCAGTGATGGAGCAGAACTCAGCTGTGTGTCTATGAAGAGTCAAAGATCTAAGGAATGATCCTCATAATCTCAGTGATGGAGCAGAACTCAGCTGTGTGTCTGTGAAGAGTCACAGATCTCTGAATGATCCTCAGAATCTCAGTGATGGATTTGTAAAAATCACTCTGTGTGAGTATAAAAATGATTTAACTATTACAGAGGAATCATTATTTAAATGTCATACAACGGTTATTACAGTGACCAAAATTATCATTGTTACTAATTAAAGTAAAATAATATTACTGCGAACCATCAGGAAATTTTACTTTGAAATCATAAACCGGTTTAGGTCCTGAACTACTATAATAAAACAAAATGACACATTATTTAAGATTGGATTTTAATATTAATGAAATTGTTCAGGTTATTTTATTATTTTGAACAACGTAGTCCACCTTGTATGATGTCATTCAAATGGTTTCATAATAATAGTGAGATTATTTGCTTCTACATGCAAAACTGCATCAAAATGTATTAATATTATGTTATGTGTGAAGTTTTCTCACACTTTCATATGAATAAATGAAATATTTGTATTTTTACAAATTATTTGTTTACATAGGAAATCTTTATTAATTAGTGAAGGCAAACGATGAGTGACCAGGAAGACCAGAAAAAACACACTGCTGCAGGAGACTGCAGACCTGCAGACACACACTGCTGCAGGAGACTGCAGACCCGCAGACACACACACTGCAGGAGACTGCAGACCTGTACTGCTGCAGGAGACTGCAGACCTTTTTACTTTTGTCTACTTTTTGAGAGGAGACTGCAGACCTTGCTGCAGGAGACTGCAGACCTGCAGACACACACTGCTGCAGGAGAAGATCTGCAGACACACACACTGCAGACATGCTGCAGGAGACTGCAGACCTGCAGACGAGGAGACTGCAGACCTCAGACGACACACTGCTCAAAGAGCAACACAAAACCAGCATGAAGAACAAGTATGAGAGTTTATTTGAGGAGACTGAATCAAACTACAGAGAATCAAACCCAGCTGAAGAGGATTTTGTTTGAGGGAATCAAACACAGCTGTATCAAACCCCCTGAAGAGGAGGAGTGAAGAGCTGTAATGAAGAGAGATGAGGTTTTATACATGGAGAAAAACCCAGAACACAACAGACACAAGACACTCCAGTCTACTGCAATGACATCTTCAAACCTTTACATGATCCAGTAAGTGAGAGAAGATTGGAGAACATAAGGAAGAAAGACAAAATCAAGACTGTTGTCACTAAAGGCATCGCTGGAATTGGAAAAACAGTCTGTGCAGAAGTTCATTCTGGACTGGGCCGAGGAACAGCCAATCAGGATGTAGATTTCATGTTTGTGCTTCCATTTCGAGAGCTGAACTTGATTAAAGATGATCAGTACAGCCTCCACAAATCTTCTGCTTGACTTTCATCCTGAACTTCAAGATCTGACTCAGATTTATGATGAGTGTAAAGTTGTGTTCATCTTTGATGGTCTGGATGAAAGCAGAATTACACTGATGTTTGAAGACAGTGAGAAAGTTTCTGATGTCACTATGACATCATCAGTAGGTGTGTTGATGTCAAACCTGATCAGAGGAGATCTGCTTCCCTCTGCTCTCATCTGGATCACCTCCAGACCAGCAGCAGCCAATCAGATCCCCTCTACATACATCAACCGTGTGACAGAAATCCAGGGATTCAATGACCCTCAGAAGGAGGAATATTTCAGGAAGAGAATCAGTGATGAGCATGAAGCCAGCAGAATCATCTCACACATTAGAGGAGCGAGAAGCCTCCACATCATGTGTCACATACCAGTCTTCTGCTGGATCTCATCCACTGTGCTTCAGAAGATCCTGACACAAGATCACAGTGCAGAAATCCCCAAAACTCTGACTGAAATGTACATCCACTTCCTGCTCATTCAGATTAGTGTGAGGAACCAGAAGTATGATGAGAGAGATCCAGAGAATCTCCTGCAGTCCAACAGGGAAGTGATTGTGAAACTGTCTGAACTGTCTTTCAAACAGCTGATGAAGGGCAACGTGATGTTCCATGAGGAGGACCTGAGAGAGTGTGGGATAGACATCACTGACGCCTCCCAGTGTATTCTGGGATCTGCACTGAGATCTTTAAAGGAGGAATCTGTGATTCATCAGAGGAAAATCTACTGCTTCATCCATCTGAGCTTTCAGGAGTTTCTTGCTGCTTTCTTTGTGTTTCACTCACATAGAAAAACATGGAGCCACTGAAGATCCTGGATAAAAAATAATAATCGTTACACTGAGAAAACTCTCTGTATGAGCTACTACAGTCAGCAGTCAATAAATCGCTTGAGGGAGTGAAAATGGGCATCTGGATCTTTTCCTCCGTTTCCTGCTGGGCATCTCACTGGAGTCCAATCAGAGACTCTTACAGGATCTACTGACACACACAGAGAACAGCTCAGAGAGCATCAGGAAAACCACAGAGTATATTAAAACAAAATCAAACATGGACGTGAAGGACTGTCATCTGACAGATCCATCAATCTGTTCCTCTGTCTGCTGGAACTGAATGATCCAGACTCTGTACAGAGAGATTCAGGAGTTTGTGAAATCAGACAAACATTCAGAGATAAACTCTCTCTCCTGCTCACTGCTCAGCAATAGCCTACATGCTTCTGATGTCAGAGGAGGTGATGGATGAGTTTGATCTGAAGAAATTCAACACATCAGATGAGGGTAGAAGGAGACTGATACCAGCTGTGATGAACTGCAGAAAAGCTCGGTGAGTATAAATCTGTGATTGT
>JAZGTH010000267.1:0-33641 GCA_036877525.1 Chromobotia macracanthus | reverse complement strand
TATTTGCCTCATGGAATCAAATCTAGGTTCTCCTAGGCGAGAATTCTACCACTGTACCACCAACTCGTTTGAATGGCAACCAAACGATTTGCTTTATCAACTGTAAAGATAAAGCAACTCATTTAAGCGTTATTAACTGTAATGCAGCCTTTCCAATAGCAAAATGACCCTATGGTCCCTACCACCATGTATAAAGCTATGGGTGCTTGATTGATACTTACATCTCCTTTGGTCTTTTATGTGTTCTTGGTAAAAACACCATAATGTGGTTCATCTGAAAAATTGGTTTACGAAAGAATACAATTCTAATTTCAATTGTTAATGTAAATGTCCATGTTTGTTTAACAAAGGCAGCCAGACGAGGGTTATATCTCCTTCAAAGCCTCCAGTCATCTCCTGCAATATCTTCACTGAGGTCATGACCATTGAAGATTAATCTGGCTCCTTTGAAAATGTAAAGTGCCAAATAGTACATTTTGTTTTTCAAGCTTTATCATATATACAATACAGTCTTTTCAATAACAGAAATTGATCCAAGATGGCACAGAGTGTGGCAGCCATGTTGCGAGCTCCGTCGAGACACTACAGTTTTTTGTTTATCTATCTGTTTATTTTGTATGTAACCATGTTGTCTTTCGTGCGTGATGTTGTCAGTTCAATTGTATATGACAAACACTGTCGCTCACCGGAAACCAGACTTTGAGTTCCCCGTAGACGCTCTGTTTACAAACACGCCGACAGAGCCCTTTGTTTGACGGCCTGGCCGCGACCTCGGAAACGCACACGGAAAAGAGGGAAGAGAGTCGGTGTTCTTGTCAGGCTGAGATGCCTTGCCTTCCCCACCATTTTACTGGCTAATGTACAGTCACTGGACAACAAGCTCTGCGAACTGAGGGTGCATATCTCCTACCAGCGAGAAACGAAGGACTGCTGCATTATCTACCTTATGGAAACCTGGATGTCTGCGGAGGTTCCAGACTCAGCCTTTCGAACCCTCGGGGTTCTCCGTGCACCACATGGACATTCTTTCAGCATATAACATGCAACACACAAGGAAACCGGATTTTGGATGGCTACAAGTCCCTCCCCCGCCCACCCTTCGGCAAATCGGACCACTCTTCCATGCTGCTGCTGCCCGCTTACAGGCAGAAGCTGAAACAGGAAGCACTCGCCCATAGGACAATCCAGTGCTGGTGGGACCAATCGGATTCTATGCGACAGGACTGTTTTGATCACGTGGACTGGGAAATGTTCCGGTCTGCTTCTGATGGCGACATCGAGGTTTACTCGGATACCGTTACGTGTTTCATTAAGAAGTGCATAGATGACGTTGCGCCGACCAAAACTATCCGGATCTACCCCAACAATAACCCGTGGATAAACATCGATGTTCGCGCAGCCCTGAAATCGCGGACATCTGCGTTTAATTCTGGAGATGCGGAGGAGTACAAACGCACCAGCTATGCGGATGAGTACAAACGCACCAGCTATGCCCTCCGGAAAACCATCAAAGCTTCCAAACACCGATACAGAGAGAAAGTAGAAGGTCAGTTCAACTCCAACAGCACAAGAAGCATGTGGCAGGGAATCAACAACATGATGGACTTAAAGAGAAATAAACACCCCGCTATGAAAACCACTGCCTCTCTCCCAGATGAGCTAAATTCTATCTACGCTCATTTCGAAACAAATAACCTCGCCCTTACGGAGAGAGCTCCCGCGACCACTGATGAGGATGCGATAGCGCTCTCTGTCTCTGTAGCGGATGTTACCCGGTCCTTCTTGCAAGGCGTCCTGACGGCATTCCGGGCCGCATACTCAGAGCATGTTTTCAGCCCCCTCCTGTACTCCCTATACACCCACGACTGCGTGGCCACACACAGCTCTAATGTCATTGTAAAATTTGCTGATGACACAACAGCGGTAGGCCTGATCACCGACAACGACGAGACGGCCTACAGAGAAGAGGTGTGCGCTCTGACACACTGGGGTCAGGAGAAACACCTCTCACTCAACATTGACAAGACCAAAGAGATTGTTTTGGACTTCAGGAAACAGCAAAGAGAACACACCCCCATCACCATCAATGGGTCACCAGTGGAGCGGGTCAACAGCTTCCTCGGTGTTCATATCACTGAGGAGCTCACATGGTCCACTCACACAGATGCAGTGGTGAAGAAGATCATTCAGATCATCACTCAGATCATTCTACACCTGCACTGTGGAGAGCATTCTGTCTGGTTGCATCACAGCCTGGTACGGGAACACCACCGCCCTTAACCGCAAGGCCCTGCAGAGGGTGGTCCGAACTTCCAGCCACATCACAGGAGGTGAGCTTCCCTCCCTCCAGGATATTTACAACAGACGGTGTCTGAGAAAGGCACGGAGGATCATCAGTGACTCTAGCCACCCAAGTCACGGTCTGCTCTCCCTACTGCCCTCAGGCAGACGGTACCGCTGCATCCAGACACGCGCAAGCCGACTAAGGGACAGCTACTTTCCTCAAGCTGTCCAATTACCCAATGTGAACTGACAATCTCAACCCACCCCCACCCTTTTCCATACACATCACTTTAACTTTGACAGATCATTAGCATGGAGAAATTAAAGGTAAGATTAATGACGCAACTCAAAGAACACCACTACTCTTCAAGTCAACTTTCAGTCAATGGTATTGTTATATTACGTTAGTTATAAAGTTAGCCTTAGCGCTTAAACAGGCCAGCTTTGGTCCCGTGTCAGTATTTATATAGCGTTTGCTCTCAAATCATAAGACATTAACAATTTATATTTGAAGTATTATTTTGCATCATCATATAACTGTGAAAAAAAACATTCTTTACCTACTAGTCAGACAAATGAAGATAAGCAGTGACTAAACAGCTTGTATTATGTTTGTTTAGGGTGGAAAAGTTAATGGCTAATTAACAGTACTTATGAATTTATGATGCCAGATTGAGATCATATTTTGCAGAAAATAATGTTGCTGCAGGTGTCTATACAGGTTTCACCTGTATACAGTCGTGAAAAAATAAGGACACTCTATAAAAGCTTGTGTATTTTTGTAACATTTTTGCAACATTTTGGATATATGGATATTTAATCTCAGTTTTAACAATATAGAGAGATTCAATTAATATATCTAAGCAATTAAAACTGAAGGGGGATTTTCTGTAAAATGTAATTCCACAAAACACAAATAATAACTGAGGCAAAAGTTAGGACGCCCTCACATGAATTCCCTCTTAAAATGGCTCAGACCACACACAATAATAGTAGATCGTTACTCAGCATTTTGAATGAGGCTTGCCCTATTCTAAACCTTTAGTTTAAACTTTACATTTAGTTTGGTGTGCTCCTGACTGTTGAAGTGAGAGTGAGCGTCCTGGTGAGAGCAAAAGAGCTGTCAGATGCCTTCAGAAAAAAATATTGCAGCATCCTATGAGTCTGGTAAGGGATTTAAAAAGATCTCAAAAGATTTTGTAATCAGCCATTCCACTGCCTGGAAGATCGTCTACAAGTGGAGGGCTTTCAAAACAACTGCCAACATGCCCTGGGCGCCCCTCCACTTCTGGTCGCCCCAGCAAGATCACCCCAAGAGCAGACCGCAAGATGCTAAAAGAGGTCTCCTTTAACTTGCGTGAGAGGTGTGCAAGGAGGAAACCTTTGCTCTCTGAGAGAAACATCAAGGCCAGACTGACATTTGACTGACAACATGAGAATGTTGACAAAGACCAGGGCTTCTGGAATAATGTCCAAAAAGTCCAAAATTGAATTATTTGGACACCACAGCAGAGGATATGTTTGGTGTAAACCAAAGACAGCATTCCAGGAAAAGAACCTCATACCAACTGTGAAGCATGGAGGTGGAAGTGTCATGGTTTGGGGCTGCTTTGCTGCAGCAGGACCTGGTCAGCTCACCATCATAGAATCCACCATGAATTCTACTGTGTATCAGAAGGTGCTTGAAGAACATGTCCACGTTCTATTGATTCAACATGTCCAGAGACCATCTGTTAGAAAATTAAAGCTAAAGCGGAACATTTTTAAACTGGACCGTGCAACATGACAATGACCCAAAACATACTAGTAAATCAACCAAAGACTGGCTGAAAAGGCAAAAATGGAGAGTCCTGGAATGGCCGAGTCAAAGTCCAGATCTGAATCCCATTGAGATGCTGTGGGGTGACTTGAAAAGGGCTGTACATGCAAGAAACCCCTCAAACATCTCGCAGCTGAAAAAAAATCTGCATTGAGGAGTGGAGTAAAATTTCCTCAGACCGATGCCAGAGACTGGTAGATGGCTACAAAAAGCATCTCACTGCAGTTATATAGGCAAAGGAGGTAACACTAGCTATTAGGGGCTAGGGTGTCCTATCTTTTTCCTCAGTTAAAATAGGCATTTTTGTAGAATTACATTTACAGAAGATCTTAAACACTTTTCTTCAGTTTTAATTGTTTAGTTATATTATTTTACTCTCTCTGTATTGTCAAAATTGAGACTAAATAACCATATAATAAGAAACTGTTACAAAATACACATGCTTTCACAGGGTGTCCTAATTTTTTCACATGACTGTAAATGCCATATTAGACTTGTCATAATATATCATATCAGTGTTTCTTTCTAGTGATACTGTTTGGTTGAGAAGGAGAAAAGCAGCAGGTTTCAGACTGATAAATTTAAACACAAATTTAAGGTCCAAAGTGTTTGTCCTGTTTTACTGGTACTATTCACTGGCATGCAAATATTCCAGAATAATCCCTATTGTTATTATTTAAGCCCTCTACAACAAATAAAAGTATAAACTCAATTAGCTTGGTTAAGGTGATGCAGAATCTTTATAAACTATTGATACATTAACCAGTTAGTTTAAACACCACTAGGTTTGGTAAGGTGATGCAGAAACTTTATGAACTATTGATTCATTAAACTGTTAGTTTAACTCCATTAGCTTAGGTAAGATGATGCAGAATCTTTATAAATTAATGATTCATTAACAGTTACTTTAACCACGACAACTTTGGTAAGGTGATGCAGAATCTTTATAAACTATTAATTCATTAAACAGTTAGTTTAAATACCATTAGCTTTGGTAAGATGATGCAAAATCTTTATAAACTATTGATTCATTAAACAGTTAGTTTAACCAGCACTAGCTTTGGTAAGGAGATGCAGAAACTTTATAAACTATTGTTTCATTAAACATTTAATTTAACTAGCATTAGCTTTGGGAACATGGTGCAGAATCTTTATAAACTATTGATACTGTAACGTGGAGACAGAGACGGTATGATCCATTTGCAGTAGTTTATTAGAGTAGTTGAACAGGCAGGGTCGACAACAGCAAACAGGTATATCAGAGGCTAGGCTAATCAGCAACAATAAACAATCCAGGGTCAGGACAGGCAGCAAACAATCAGAGAAACGATAAGCAGACCAGGTGATAACGGGTAATCCAATCAATAATAGAAAACGCTCAGAAATGTAAGCCGGGGCAAAACAAGACTTCGCAATGAGTTCATCACAAACTGGGGTTTATATACTTTTATATACTATAATTGATAGCAGGTGAGCGGGAAGTAATCAGCCCCAGGAATGTGGCCCTATGGGAAATGTAGTCCAAACATGATTTAGTACTTAGGTGACGGCTCCCTCTGGTGGTTCGGGGGAGGCGGTACGGGAGCCTCCACCGTAATAGAGCTCCTGATGTCAGATTGATGTTTAAATGTAAACCCTTCAAGAAGACAGCCCAGACACGTGAAGTGAATTGAGGACCTCGGTCCGAGACAATATCCTCCGGTAGTCCATAAAATCTGAAAACCTGATTGCATGGAACCTCAGTTGTCTCCAGCGCAGTGGGAAGTTTGGGTAAAGGGACCAATCTGCATGCTTTGGAAAATCGGTCGACAATGGTGAGAATAGTGGTATTACCCTGGGAATTCGGGAGGTCAGTAATAAAGTCAATTGCAATGTGGGACCATGGTCTTTGGGGAATGGGTAGAGGTCGTAAGAGTCCTGCAGATAATTGTCTGGGGTTCTTTGAAGCTGGTGAGTTAGAAGGTTGGGTGAAGCCCTTACTCAGCTCTTCTTCAATGTAGTTCTTCATTGCCTCAGACTCGGGTTGGGACAATGGGAAAATCCGACCTTTAGGGGGCGTGGCACCAGGTACAAGGTGAATTGCACAGTCGACTGCACCGTGAGGAGGTAGTTGCGATGCTTTCTTCTGACTGAAGGCTTCTAGGAGATCTGAGTACTCGGGAGGCACACAGCAAGTAAGATCTGGCTGCGATGCACTTTTGGTAGACACTGTTTTGGTTCGCTGAAATTTGGATAAACAGGTATTATGACAGGAAGAACCCCACTGCAGTATTTGCCCATCTTTCCAGGAGATTACTGGATCGTGCTGATGTAACCAAGGCAATCCTAGAATGATTGCGTATTTGCAAGAGGGTATGACATAGAATTGAATGGATTCAGAGTGTAACAGTCCAACACGCAATTGAATTGGCTCTGTATTTCTAAGAGTGTGACCATCACCCAGAGGTCGTCTGTCTATCACCTCCACTGTTAAGGAAGATTCACAGGAAATTGAGTTAAGACTGTGCTGTTGAGTGAATGTTTGAGATATGAATTTACCGGCTGCCCCTGAGTTAATCAGTGTGATGGTGGTAATGGTCTCTCTGAAAATGGTAATTTGTACTGAAAGTTCACAATTAGATTTCTGATAATTAGTTAGTGAAGTTTCATTCACCGGAGTCGGTTGGACACGCGGTTTAACAGGACAGTTCATTTTCATGTGACCGGCCTGACCACAATAAAGGCATAGTCGAAAGCATGACTCAGAACCGATGCACGGCGCGAGCGAATGAGATTATCTATTTGGATAGCCAGTTCAATGAATTCACTTAAACTTTTCCCTTCATCACGACATGCCAGTTCAGCTTGTAAATCGCATCTTAATCCCTTACAAAAGAGCAGTTTTAGAGTATCCTCTGTCCAGTCGGTCTGGGCTGCAAGGGTGCGAAAATGTAGAGCGAAATCAGCAGCGGTTTGTTTACCTTGGCTGATGTTGAGGAGCTGTTCGCCCTGAGTCTGTCCGTTGGCTGTGTGATCAAAACTTCCCGAAAAAATTGCAAGAACATCTCGCAGGTGGAGGATTCGATCTTATCCGATTTCCAAATAGCAGATGGCCATTCCAGCGCTCTCCCGGTCAAGAGCGAGCAAATGAAAACGATACGGCTGGACTCCGTGGGATACAATGCCGGCTGTTGCTCCACAAACAATGAACATTGCAGCAGGAACCCCTTACAATCGCGAAGCGCTGCCATCAAACTTATCGGGAAAGGCCAGTCTGGGACTCACAGGAGTGTTTGTAGCAGAGGGGGTACTGCTGGTTGTTAGCGATCTGTAGAATCCCTCAGCTTGAGCTTGTCATCCCCTGAGCTTGTCAGTGAGGGTGGTCAACTGAACGAGCTGTTAGTGATGCATACTTATTTGTGACAACTGAGTAGTTAGCTCGGAGGTTAATCGGGTGATCGCTGCTGGATCCTCTGGTGGCGAAGTCTTCTGTAACGTGGAGACAGAGATGGTAGGATCCATTTGCAGTAGTTTATTAGTAACAGATACATTAACCATTTAGTTTCACACCAAACTTTAATGGAAAGATGATGCAGAATATTTATGAAACTATTGATTCATTAAACAGTTAGTTTAAATACCACTAGCTTTGGTAAGATGATGCAGAGTTTTATAAACTATTGATTTAATAAACAGATAATTTAAATACCTTTAGCGTTGGTAAGATGATGCAGAATCTTTATAAACTAATGATTCATTAAAGAGTTAGTTTAACTCCATTAACTTTGGTAAGATGATTCAGAATCTTTATAAACTATTGATTTATTTAACAGATACTTTAACTACCACTAGCTTTCGTAAGATGATGCAGAATCTTTATAAACTAATGATTCATTAAAGAGTTAGTTTAACTCCATTAACTTTGGTAAGATGATTCAGAATCTTTATAAACTATTGATTTATTTAACAGATACTTTAACTACCACTAGCTTTCGTAAGATGATGCAGAATCTTTATAAACTAATGATTCATTAAAGAGTTAGTTTAAACACCGCTAAATGTGGTAAAATGATGCAGAATGTTTATAAACTATTGTTTCATTAAACAGTTAGTTTAACCACCACTAGCTTTGGGTAGATGATACAGAATCTTTATAAACTATTGATTCATTAAACAGGTAGTTTATAAACCACTAGCTTTGGTAAGGTGATGCAGAATCTTTATAAACTATTGATTCATTAAACAGTTAGTTTAAGTCCATTAAATTTTGGTAAGATAATGCAGAATCTTTATTTACTATTGATTCATTACACAGTTAGTTTAACCACCACTAGCTTTGGTAAGGAGATGCAGAAACGTTATAAAATACTGATTCATTAAACAATTAGTTTAACTACCACTAGCTTTGGTTAGATGATGCCGAATCTTTATGAACTATTTATTCATTAAACAGGTAGTTTATACACCACTAGCTTTGGTAAGGTGATGCAGAATCTTTATAAACTATTGATTCATTAAACAGGTAGTTTAACTCCATTAACTTTGGTAAGATTATGCAGAGTGTTTATTACTATTGATTCATTAATCAGTTAGTTTAAACACCACTACATATGGTAAAATGATGCAGAATGTTTATAAACTATTGATTCATTAAACAGTTAGTTTAACCACAAATAGCTTTGGGTAGATGGTTCAGAATCTTTATAAACTATTGATTCATTAAACAGGTAGTTTAACCAACACTAGTTTTGGTAAGATGATGCAGAATCTTTATAAACTATTGATTCATTAAACAGGTAGTTTATAAACCACTAGCTTTGGTAAGGTGATGCAGAATCTTTATAAACTATTGATTCATTAAACAGTTAGTTTAAGTCCATTAAATTTTGGTAAGATAATGCAGAATCTTTATAAACTATTGATTCATTAAACAGTTAGTTTAACTCCATTAACTTTGGTAAGATTATGCAGAGTGTTTATTACTATTGATTCATTAATCAGTTAGTTTAAACACCACTACATATGGTAAAATGATGCAGAATGTTTATAAACTATTGATTCATTAAACAGTTAGTTTAACCACAAATAGCTTTGGGTAGATGGTTCAGAATCTTTATAAACTATTGATTCATTAAACAGGTAGTTTAACCAACACTAGTTTTGGTAAGATGATGCAGAATCTTTATAAACTATTGATTCATTAAACAGGTAGTTCAAACACCACTAGTTTTGGTAAGATGATGCAGAATCTTTATAAACTATTGATTCATTAAACAGTTAGTTTAACTCCATTAACTTTGGTAAGATTATGCAGAGTGTTTATTACTATTGATTCATGAAACAATTAGTTTAAATACCAATAGCTTCGGTAAGGTGATGCAGAAGCTTTATATAGTACCGTTTCAATAAACAGTTAGTTTAACCACCACTAGTTTTGATAAGATGATGCAGAGTGTTCATAAACTATTGATTTATTAACCAGTTAGTTTAACTCCATTAACTTTGGTAAGATCATGCAGAATCTTTATAAACTATTCATTCATTAAACAGTTAGTTTAACTATCATTAGCTTTGTTAAAAGATTATAAAGAATCTTTGTAAACGATTGATTCATTAACCAGTTAGTTTAACCACCACTGGCATTGGTAAGATGATGCAGTATCTTTATGTACTATTGATTCCTTAACCAGTTATTTCAACTACCACTTGCATTGGTAAGATGATGCACAATGTTTATAAACTATTATAAAGAGTAAGACAACCACTGATCACAAAAGAAACAGAAAACAATGGCATACAATGCCTCATGGCAAACAACGGTAGAGTCCAGGCTCTATAGGATTCAGTATTCAGATCTCATAGCAAACAATGGTGGAGTCCAGGCTATAAACGAGTCTGAATTCCAACCTCATGTCAAACATTGGTTGAATCCATCAATATGTTGGCAGGCGAGAGTTCTACCACTATACCACCAATTCTTTTGAAAATGTGCCCTTCTCATTGCCATCATCTAGCCCTTCTAAACTTCTTAAACGAGTAAATTAAAATGCACATGGCAAACGAACATCAAGAGACATGCTGATGAGCAAAACAATGCCAGTAAAACAAACACTGATCACAAAAAAATAGACATACAACCTTAGGGCAAACAATGGTATAGTCCAGGCTATAAAGGAGTCAGGATTCCAACCACATGGAAAACAATGGTAGAGTCCAGGCTAAAAATTAGTCAGGATTCCAGTCCCATGGCATACAATGGTAGAGTCCAGGCTAAAAAAGGAGTCAGGATACCAGCCTCATGGCAAATAATGGTAGAGTCCAGGCTAAAAATGAGTCAGGATTCCTGTCTCATGGCAAACAATGGTAGAGTCCAGGGAAAAAAGGAGTCAGGATTTCAACCTCATGGCAAACAATTGGAGAGTCCAGGCTAAAAAGCAGTAAGGTTTCCAACCACATGGTAATCAATGGTAGAGTCCAGGCTTAAAAGGAGTCTGGATCCCAACCATCTATAGAGAGTACAGCCGAAAGAGAAAAACACCTGAAGCTGTCTGTCAGGAACGACAAACGTCTCAAAAAATCAGGAACTTGATTACCTTCCACGCATATCCTGCTGAAATCAACTATCATCAAAACAAATTGCCTTAGCTGGGAATCGAACCCGGGGCCTCCCGCATGGCAGGCAAGAGCTCTACCACTGTACCACCAATCAATTTGAAATAATGCTATTGTAGTTGCCGTCATCTAGCTCTTCTGAACTTCTTATACCAGGGAATTAAAAAGCACATGTCAAACGAACATCAAGAGACATGCTGATGAGCAAATCAATGCCTGTAAAACAAACACTGATCACAAAAAAATAGACATACAAACTTAGGGCAAACAATGGTATAGTCCAGGCTATGAAGCAGTCATGATTGCAAACAATGGTAGAGTCCAGGCTAGAAATGAGTCAAGATTAAACTACATTGAAAACAATGGTAGAGTCCAGGCTAGAAATGAGTCAGGATTCCAATCTCATGGCAAACAATGGTAGAGTCCATGCTAAAAAGGAGTCAGGATTCCAATCTAATGACAAACAATGGTAGAGTCCAGGCTAAAAAGGAGTCAGGATACCAGCCTAATGGCAAATAATGGTAGAGTCTAGGCTAAAAATGACTCAGGATTACAGTCTCATGGCAAATAATGGTAGAGTCCAGGGAAAAAAGGAGTCAGGATTCCAGTCTCATGGCAAAACAATGGTAGAGTCCAGGCTAAAAAGGAGTCAGGATACCAGCCTCATGGCAAATAATGGTAGAGTTCAGGCTAAAAAGGAGTCAGGATTCCAGTCTCATGGCAAACAATTGGAGAGTCCAGGCTAAAAAGCAGTAAGGTTTCCAACCATCTATAGAGAGTACAGCCGAAAGAGAAAAACACCTGAAGCTGTCTGTCCGGAACGACAAAAGTCTCAAAAAATCAGAAACTTGATTACCTTCCACGCATATCCTGCTGAAATCATCTATCATCAAAATAAATTGCCTTAGCTGGGAATCGAACCCCGGTCCTCCCGCATGGCAAGCAAGAGCTCTACCACTGTACCACCAATTCTTTTGAAATAATGCTATTGTAGTTGCCATCATCTAGCTCTTCTGAACTTCTTATACCAGGGAATTAAAAAGCACATGTCAAACGAACATCAAGAGACATGCTGATGAGCAAAACAATGCCAGTAAAACAAACACTGATCACAAAAAAATAGACATACAACCTTAGGGCAAACAATGGGATAGTCCAGGCTATAAAGCAGTCAGGATTGCAAACAATGGTAGAGTCCAGGCTAGAAATGAGTCAAGATAAAACCACATTGAAAACAATGGTAGAGTCCAGGCTAGAAATGAGTCAGGATTCCAATCTAATGGCAAACAAAGGTAGAGTCCAGGCTAGAAATGAGTCAGGATTCCAATATCATGGCAAACAATGGTAGAGTCCAGGCTAAAAAGGAGTCAGGATTCCAATCTAATGACAAACAATGGTAGAGTCCAGGCTAAAAAGGAGTCAGAATTCCAAGCATTTGGCAACCAGTGGTAGAGTCCAGGCTAAAAAGGAGTCAGGATTCCAATCAAAGATTCAGGAAGTTGATTACCTTCCAGGCATATCCTGCTGAAATAAACTTTTATCAAAACAAACAGCCTTAGCTGGGAACCGAACCCAGGTCATCCCACATGGAAGACAAGAGTTTTACCACTGTACCACCAATTCTTTTGAAAACATGCCCTTCTCGTTGCCATCACCTAGCCCTTCTAAACTTCTTAAACGAGGAAATTAAAAAGCACATGGCAAACGAACATCAAGAGACATGCTGATGAGCAAAACAATGCCAGTTAAACAAACACTGATCACAAAAAAATAGACATACAACCTTAGGGCGGGCAAACAATGGTATAGTCCAGGCTATAAAGGAGACAGGATTCCTAACACAAGCCAAACAATGGTAGAGTCCAGGCTAGAAATGAGTCAGGATTCCAACCACATGGAAAACAATGGTATAGTCCAGGCTATAAAGGAGTCAGGATTCCAACCACGTGGCAAACAATGGTAGAGTCCAGGCTATAAATTAGTCAGGATTCCAACCACATGGAAAACAGTGGTATAGTCCAGGCTATAAAGGAGTCAGGATTCCAACCACGTGGCAAACAATGGTAGAGTCCAGGCTAAAAATGAGTCAGGATTCCAGTCTCATGGCAAACAATGGTAGAGTCCAGGCTAAAAAGGAGTCAGGATACCAGCCTCATGGCAAATAATGGTAGAGTCCAGGCTAAAAATGAGTCAGGATTCCTGTCTCATGGCAATCAATGGTAGAGTCCAGGGAAAAAAGGAGTCAGGATTCCAATCTTATGGCAAACAATGGTAGAGTCAAGGCTAGAAATGAGTCAGGATTCCAACCACATGGAAAACAATGGTATATTCCAGGCTATAAAGGAGTCAGGATTCCTACCACAAGCCAAACAATGGTAGAGTCCAGGCTAGAAATGAGTCAGGATTCCAATCATATGGAAAACAATGGTATAGTCCAGGCTATAAAGGAGTCAGGATTCCAACCACATGGCAAACAATGGTAGAGTCCAGGCTAAAAATTAGTCAGGATTCCAGTCCCATGGCAAACAATGGTAGAGTCCAGGCTAAAAAGGAGTCAGGATACCAGCCTCATGGCAAATAATGGTATAGTCCAGGCTAAAAATGAGTCAGGATTACAGTCTCATGGCAAATAATGGTAGAGTCCAGAGAAAAAAGGAGTCAGGATTCCAGTCTCATGGCAAACAATTGGAGAGTCCAGGCTAAAAAGCAGTAAGGTTTCCAACCATCTATAGAGAGTACAGCCGAAAGAGAAAAACACCTGAAGCTGTCTGTCCGGAACGACAAACGTCTCAAAAAATCAGAAACTTGATTACCTTCCACGCATATCCTGCTGAAATCAACTATCATCAAAACAAATTGCCTTAGCTGGGAATCGAACCCCGGTCCTCCCGCATGGCAAGCAAGAGCTCTACCACTGTACTGCACTTCTTATACCAGGGAATTAAAAAGCACATGTCAAACGAACATCAAGAGACATGCTGATGAGCAAAACAATGCCAGTAAAACAAACACTGATCACAAAAAAATAGACATACAACCTTAGGGCAAACAATGGGATAGTCCAGGCTATAAAGCAGTCAGGATTGCAAACAATGGTAGAGTCCAGGCTAGAAATGAGTCAAGATAAAACCACATTGAAAACAATGGTAGAGTCCAGGCTAGAAATGAGTCAGGATTCCAATCTAATGGCAAACAATGGTAGAGTCCAGGCTAGAAATGAGTCAGGATTCCAATATCATGGCAAACAATGGTAGAGTCCAGGCTAAAAAGGAGTCAGGATTCCACATGGCAAACAATGGTAGAGTCCAGCTAAAAATGAGTCAGAAACAATTGGCAAAATAGAGTCCAGGCTAAAAAGGAGTCAGGATTCCAATCAAAGATTCAGGAAGTTGATTACCTTCCAGGCATATCCTGCTGAAATAAACTTTTATCAAAACAAACAGCCTTAGCTGGGAACCGAACCCAGGTCATCCCACATGGAAGACAAGAGTTTTACCACTGTACCACCAATTCTTTTGAAAACATGCCCTTCTCGTTGCCATCACCTAGCCCTTCTAAACTTCTTAAACGAGGAAATTAAAAAGCACATGGCAAACGAACATCAAGAGACATGCTGATGAGCAAAACAATGCCAGTTAAACAAACACTGATCACAAAAAAATAGACATACAACCTTAGGGCGGGCAAACAATGGTATAGTCCAGGCTATAAAGGAGACAGGATTCCTAACACAAGCCAAACAATGGTAGAGTCCAGGCTAGAAATGAGTCAGGATTCCAACCACATGGAAAACAATGGTATAGTCCAGGCTATAAAGGAGTCAGGATTCCAACCACGTGGCAAACAATGGTAGAGTCCAGGCTATAAATTAGTCAGGATTCCAACCACATGGAAAACAGTGGTATAGTCCAGGCTATAAAGGAGTCAGGATTCCAACCACGTGGCAAACAATGGTAGAGTCCAGGCTAAAAATGAGTCAGGATTCCAGTCTCATGGCAAACAATGGTAGAGTCCAGGCTAAAAAGGAGTCAGGATACCAGCCTCATGGCAAATAATGGTAGAGTCCAGGCTAAAAATGAGTCAGGATTCCTGTCTCATGGCAATCAATGGTAGAGTCCAGGGAAAAAAGGAGTCAGGATTCCAATCTTATGGCAAACAATGGTAGAGTCAAGGCTAGAAATGAGTCAGGATTCCAACCACATGGAAAACAATGGTATAGTCCAGGCTATAAAGGAGTCAGGATTCCTAACAAGCCAAACAATGGTAGAGTCCAGGCTAGAAATGAGTCAGGATTCCAATCATATGGAAAACAATGGTATAGTCCAGGCTATAAAGGAGTCAGGATTCCAACCACATGGCAAACAATGGTAGAGTCCAGGCTAAAAATTAGTCAGGATTCCAGTCCCATGGCAAACAATGGTAGAGTCCAGGCTAAAAAGGAGTCAGGATACCAGCCTCATGGCAAATAATGGTATAGTCCAGGCTAAAAATGAGTCAGGATTACAGTCTCATGGCAAATAATGGTAGAGTCCAGGAAAAAAGTCAGGATTTAAGTCAGAAAAGAGTCAGGATTCCAGTCTTATGGCAAACAATTGTAGAGTCCAGGCTAAAAAGCAGTAAGGTTTCCAACCACATGGTAATCAATGGTAGAGTCCAGGCTTAAAAGGAGTCTGGATCCCAACCATCTATAGAGAGTACAGCCAAAGAGAAAAACACCTGAAGCTGTCTGTCAGGAATGACAAACGTCTCAAAAAATCAGGAACTTGATTACCTTCCAGGCATATCCTGCTGAAATCAACTATTATCAAAACAAACTGCCTTAGCTGGGAATCGAACCCGGGTCCTCCCGCATGGAAGGCAAGAGCTCCACCACTGTACCACCAATTAATTTGACAAAATGCCCTTCTAGTTGCCATCATCTAGCTCTTCTGAACTTCTTATACCAGGGATTTAAAAAGCACATGTCAAACGAACATCAAGAGACATGCTGATGAGCAAAACAATGCCTGTAAAACAAACACTGATCACAAAAAAATAGACATACAACCTTAGGGCAAACAATGGTATAGTCCAGGCTATAAAGCAGTCAGGATTGCAAACAATGGTAGAGTCCAGGCTAGAAATGAGTCAAGATTAAACCACATTGAAAGCAATGGTAGTGTCCAGGCTAGAAATGAGTCAGGATACCAGCCTCATGGCAAATAATGGTAGAGTCCAGGCTAAAAAGGAGTCAGGATTCCAATCTAATGACAAACAATGGTAGAGTCCAGGCTAAAAATGAGTCAGGATACCAGCCTCATGGCAAATAATGGTAGAGTCCAGGCTAAAAATGAGTCAGGATTCCAACCATATGGCAACCAGTGGTAGAGTCCAGGCTAAAAAGGAGTCAGGATTCAAACCACATCGAAAACAATGGTTGAGTCCAGGCTAGAAATGAGTCAGGAGTCCAATCTTATGGCAAACAATGGTAGAGTCCAGGCTAGAAATGAGTCAGGATTCCAATCTAATGGCAAAAAATGGTAGAGTCCAGGCTAAAAAGAGTCAGGATTCCAGCCTCATGGCAAAAATGGTAGAGTCCAGGCAAAAAATGAGTCAGGATTCCAGTCCTCATGGCAAATAATGGTAGAGTCCAGGCTAAAAAGGAGTCAGGATTCCAAATTATCAAAGATTCAGGAAGTTGATTACCTTCCAGGCATATCCTGCTGAAATAAACTTTTATCAAAACAAACAGCCTTAGCTGGGAACCGAACCCGGGTCCTCCCGCATGGAAGGCAAGAGTTTTACCACTATACCACCAATTCTTTTGAAAACATGCCCTTCTCGTTGCCATCATCTAGCTCTTCTAAACTTCTTAAACGAGGAAATTAAAAAGCACATGGCAAAACGAACATCAAGAGACATGCTGATGAGCAAAACAATGCCAGTAAAACAAACACTGATCACAAAAAAAATAGACATACAACCTTAAGGCAAACAATGGTATAGTCCAGGCTATAAAGGAGTCAGGATTCCTACCACAAGCCAAACAATGGTAGAGTCCAGGCTAGAAATGAGTCAGGATTCCAACCACATGGAAAACAATAGTGTAGTCCAGGCTATAAAGGAGTCAGGATTCCTACCACAAGCCAAACAATGGTAGAGTCCAGGCTATAAATGAGTCAGGATTCCAACCACATGGAAAACAATGGTATAGTCCAGGCTATAAAGGACTCAGGATTCCAACCACGTGGCATACAATGGTAGAGTACAGGCTAAAAATTAGTCAGGATTCCAGTCCCATGGCAAAGAATGGTAGAGTCCAGGCTAAAAAGGAGTCAGGATTCCAGTCTCATGGCAAACAATGGTAGAGTCCAGGCTATAAAGAGTCAGGATTCCAACCACTTAAAAAAATGGTAGAGTCCAGGCTAAAAAGGAGTCAGGATTCCAACCATATGGCAACCAGTGGTAGAGTCCAGGCTAAAAAGCAGTAAGGATTCCAACCACATGGCTAACAATGGTAGAGTCCAGTCTTAATAGGAGTCAGGATTCCAACCATCTATAGAGAGTTCAGCCAAAAGAGAAAAACACCTGAAGCTATCTGTCAGGAATGACAAACGTCTCAAAGATTCAGGAAGTTGATTACCTTCCAGGCATATCCTGCTGAAATAAACTTTTATCAAAACAAACAGCCTTAGCTGGGAACCGAACCCGGGTCCTCTCGCATGGAAGGCAAGAGTTTTACCACTGTACCACCAATTTTTTTGAAAACATGCCCTTCTCGTTGCCATCATCTAGCCCTTCTAAACTTCTTAAACGAGGAAATTAAAAAGCACATGGCAAACGAACATCAAGAGACATGCTGATGAGCAAAACAATGCCAGTAAAACAAATACTGATCACAAAAAAAATAGACATACAACCTTAGGGCAAACAATGGTATAGTCCAGGCTATAAAGGAGTCGGATTAAACAATGGTAGAGTCCAGGCTAGAAATGAGTCAGGATTCCAATCACATACAAACAATGGTAGAGTCCAGGCTAAAATGAGTCAGGATACCAGCCTCATGGCAAACAATGGTAGAGTCCAGGCTAAAAATGAGTCAGGATTCCAGTCTCATGGCAAACAATGGTAGAGTCCAGGGTAAAAAGGAGTCAGGATTCCAGTCTCATGGCAAACAATGGTAGAGTCCAGGCTAAAAAGGAGTCAGGATTCCAACCACATGGCAAACAATGGTATAGTCCAGGCTAAAAAGGAGTCAGGATTCCAACCACATGGCAAACAATGGTAGAGTCCAGGCTAAAAATTAGTCAAGATTCCAGTCCCATGGCAAACAATGGTAGAGTCAGGCTAAAAGATCAGGATACCAGCCTCATGGCAAAAAATGGTAGAGTCCAGGCTAAAAATGAGTCAGAATTCCAGTCTCATGGCAAATAATGGTAGAGTCCAGGGAAAAAAGGAGTCAGGATTCCAACCTCATGGCAAACAATGGTAGAGTCCAGGCTAAAAAGGAGTAAGGTTTCCAACCACATGGTAATCAATGGTAGAGTCCAGGCTTAAAAAGAGTCTGGGTCCCAACCATCTACAGAGAGTACAGCCAAAGAGAAAAACACCTGAAGCTGTCTGTCAGGAGGACGAACAAACGCCTAAAGATTCAGGAAGTTGATTACCTTCCACGCATATCCTGCTGAAATCAACTATTATCAAAACAAACAGCCTTAGCTGGGAACCGAACCCGGGTCCTCCCGCATGGAAGGCAAGAGTTTTACCACTGTACCACCAATTCTTTTGAAAACATGCCCTTGTAGTTGCCATCATCTAGCCCTTCTAAACTTCTTAAACGAGAAAAGCACATGGCAAACGAACATCAAGAGACATGCTGATGAGCAAAACAATACCAGTAAAACAAACACTGATCACAAAAAAAATAAACATACAACCTTAGGGCAAACAATGGTATAGTCCAGGCTATAAAGCAGTCAAAAGCATAAAAAGAGTCAGGATTCCAGCCTCATGGCAAACAATGGTAGAGTCCAGGCTAAAAAGGAGTCAGGATTCCAACCTCATGGCAAACAATGGTAGAGTCCAGGCTAAAAATGAGTCAGGATACCAGCCTCATGGCAAACAATGGTATAGTCCAGGCTAAAAAGGAGTCAGGATACCAGCCACATGGCAAAACAATGGTAGAGTCCAGGCTAAAAAGTAGTCAGGATTCCAGTCCAATGGCAAACAATGGTAGAGTCCAGGCTAAAAAGGAGTCAGGATACCAACCTCATGGCAAACAATGGTAGAGTCCAGGCTAAAAATGAGTCAGGATACCAACCTCATGGCAACTAATGGTAGAGTCCAGGGTAAAAAGGAGTCAGGATTCCAACCAATATAAACAATGGTAGAGTCCAGGCTAAAAAGGAGTCAGGATTCCAACCTTATGGCAAACAATGGTAGAGTCCAGGCTAAAAAGAGTCAAGGAGTCCAATTCCAAGGCAAACTAATGGTAGAGTCACACCAAAGGCAAAAAACCGAAGCACGTCAGGAATCCAACGCTCCAAGATTCAGGAAGTTGATTACCTTCCAGGCATATCCTGCTGAAATAAACTTTTATCAAAACAAACAGCCTTAGCTGGGAACCGAACCCGGGTCCTCCCGCATGGAAGGCAAGAGTTTAACCACTGTACCACCAATTCTTTTGAAAACATGCCCTTCTGTTGCCATCATCTAGCTCTTCTAAACTTCTTAAACAAGGAAATTAAAAAGCACATGGCAAACGAACATCAAGAGACATGCTGATGAGCAAAACAATGCCAGTAAAACAAACACTGATCACAAAAAAAATAGACATACAACCTTAGGGCAAACAATGGTATAGTCCAGGCTATAAAGCAGTCAGGATTCCAAAGATAATTCCACAACAAACAATGGTAGAGTCCAGGCTAGAAATGAGTCAGGATTCCAACCACATGGCAAACAATGGTGTAGTCCAGGCTAAAAAGGAGTCAGGATTCCAACCAATGGCAAACAATGGTAGAGTCCAGGCTAAAAATGAGTCAGGATTCCAGCCTCATGGCAAACAATGGTAGAGTACAGGCTAAAAATTAGTCAGGATTCCAGTCCCATGGCAAATAATGGTAGAGTCCAGGCTAAAAAGGAGTCAGGATTCCAGTCTCATGGCAAACAATGGTAGAGTCCAGGCTAAAAAAGAGGATCACGGATTCCAATCTCATGGCAAACAATGGTAGAGTCCAGGCTAAAAAGCAGTCAGGATTCCAACCACATGGCTAACAATGGTAGAGTCCAGTCTTAAAAGGAGTCAGGATTCCAACCATCTATAGAGAGTTCAGCCAAAGAGAAAAAAACACCTGAAGCTATCTGTCAGGAATGACAAACGTCTCAAAGATTCAGGAAGTTGATTACCTTCCAGGCATATCCTGCTGAAATAAACTTTTATCAAAACAAACAGCCTTAGCTGGGAACCGAACCCAGGTCCTCTCGCATAGAAGGCAAGAGTTTTACCACTGTACCACCAATTCTTTTGAAAACACGCCCTTCTCGTTGCCATCATCTAGCCCTTCTAAACTTCTTAAATGAGGAAATTAAAAAGCACATGGCAAACGAACATCAAGAGACATGCTGATGAGCAAAACAATGCCTGTAAAACAAACACTGATCACAAAAAAATAGACATACAACCTTAGGGCAAACAATGGTATAGTCCAGGCTATAAAGCAGTCAGGATTTCAGACAATGGTAGAGTCCAGGCTAGAAATGAGTCAGGATTCCAATCTTATGGCAAACAATGGTAGAGTCCAGGCTAGAAATGAGTCAGGATTCCAATCTCATGGCAAACAATGGTAGAGTCCATGCTAAAAATTAGTCAGGATTCCAATCTAATGACAAACAATGGTAGAGTCCAGGCTAAAAAGGAGTCAGGATACCAGCCTCATGGCAAATAATGGTAGAGTCTAGGCTAAAAATGAGTCAGGATTCCAGCCTCATGGCAAAACAATGGTAGAGTCCAGGCTAAAAAAGGAGTCAGGATTCCAACCACATGGCAAACAATGGTAGAGTCAGGCTAAAAATGAGTCAGGATTCCAACCTCATGGCAAACAATGGTAGAGTCCAGGCTAAAAATGAGTCAGGATTAAACTTGGCAAACAATGGTAGAGTCCAGGGAAAAAAGGAGTCAGGATTCCAGTCTCATGGCAAACAATGGTAGAGTCCAGGCTAAAAAGGAGTCAGGATTCCAACCACATGGCTAACAATGGTAGAGTCCAGTCTTAAAAGGAGTCAGGATTCCAACCATCTATAGAGAGTTAGCCAAAGAGAGAAAAACACCTGAAGCTATCTGTCAGGAATGACAAACGTCTCAAAGATTCAGGAAGTTGATTACCTTCCAGGCATATCCTGCTGAAATAAACTTTTATCAAAACAAACAGCCTTAGCTGGGAACCGAACCCAGGTCCTCCCGCATGGAAGGCAAGAGTTTTACCACTGTACCACCAATTCTTTTGAAAACATGCCCTTGTCGTTGCCATCATCTAGCCCTTCTAAACTTCTTAAACAAGGAAATTAAAAAGCACATGGCAAACGAACATCAAGAGACATGCTGATGAGCAAAACAATACCAGTAAAACAAACACTGATCACAAAAAAAATAGACATACAACCTTAGGGCAAACAATGGTATAGTCCAGGCTATAAAGCAGTCAGGATTTATAAAACAATGGTAGAGTCCAGGCTAAAATGAGTCAGGATTCCAATCTTATGGCAAACAATGGTAGAGTCCAGGCTAAAAATGAGTCAGGATTCCAATCTCATGGCAAACAATGGTAGAGTCCAGGCTAAAAAGAGTCAGGATTCCAGCCACATGGCAAACAATGGTAGAGTCCAGGCTAAAAATGAGTCAGGATTCCAATCTAATGGCAAACAATGGTAGAGTCCAGGCTAAAAAGAGTCAGGATACCAGCCTCATGGCAAACAATGGTAGAGTCCAGGCTAAAAATGAGTCAGATTCCAACCACATGGCAAACAATGGTAGAGTCCAGGCTTAAAGGAGTCAGGATTCCCAACCATCTATAGAGTAGATAGCTCAGAGCAAGAGAGAAAAAACACCTGAAGCTGTCTGTCAGGAATGACAAACGTCTCAAAGATTCAGGAAGTTGATTACCTTCCAGGCATATCCTGCTGAAATAAACTTTTATCAAAACAAACAGCCTTAGCTGGGAACCGAACCCAGGTCCTCTGCATGGAAGGCAAGAGTTTTACCACTGTACCACCAATTCTTTTGAAAACATGCCCTTCTCGTTGCCATCATCTAGCCCTTCTAAACTTCTTAAACGAGGAAATTAAAAAGCACATGGCAAACGAACATCAAGAGACATGCTGATGAGCAAAACAATGCCAGTAAAACAAATACTGATCACAAAAAAAATAGACATACAACCTTAGGGCAAACAATGGTATAGTCCAGGCTATAAAGGAGTCAGGATTCCAACATGAAAACAAAAAATGGTAGAGTCCAGGCTAGAAAATGAGTCAGGATTCCAACCCATGGCAAACAATGGTAGAGTCCAGGCTAAAAAGGAGTCAGGATTCCAACCTCATGGCAAACAATGGTAGAGTCCAGGCTAAAAATGAGTCAGGATTCCAGTCTCATGGCAAACAATGGTAGAGTCCAGGCTAAAAAGGAGTCAGGATTCCAACCTCATGGCAAACAATGGTAGAGTCCAGGCTAAAAAGGATCAGGATTCCAACCACATGGAAAACAATGGTAGAGTCCAGGCTAAAAGGAGTCAGGATCCCAACCTCATCAATAATGGTAGAGAACAGGCTAGAGAAAAAGACAGGAAAAATGAGTCAGGATTCCAGTCTCATGGCAAACAATGTAATAAAAATGAGAGTCAGGCTTAAAACAGTCAGGATTAATGATTACCTTACCACGCATATCCTGCTGAAATAAACTATTATCAAAACAAACAGCCTTAGCTGGGAACCGAACCCGGGCCTCCCACATGGAAGGCAAGAGTTTTACCACTGTACCACCAATAATAATTTTTTGAAAACATGCCCTTGTCGTTGCCATCATCTAGCCCTTCTGAACTTCTTAAACCAGGAAATTAAAAAGCACATGGCAAACGAACATCAAGAGACATGCTGATGAGCAAAACAATGCCAGTAAAACAAACACTGATCACAAAAAAAATAGACATACAACCTTAGGGCAAACAATGGTATAGTCCAGCATAAAGATCAATATAGATCAATTCAACCATGGCAAACAATGGTAGAGTCCAGGCTATAAATGAGTCAGGATTAAACCACATGGAAAACAATGGTAGAGTCCAGGCTAGAAATGAGTCAGGATTCCAACCTTATGGCAAACAATGGTAGAGTCCAGGCTACAAATGAGTCAGATTCAATCCATGGAAACAATGGTAGAGTCCAGGCTAAAAAGGAGTAAGGATTCCAACCACATGGCAAACAATGGTAGAGTCCAGGCTAGAAATGAGTCAGGATTCCAATCTAATGGCAAACAATGGTAGAGTCCAGGCTAAAAAGGAGTCAGGATACCAGCCTCATGGCAAATAATGGTAGAGTCCAGGCTAAAAATGAGTCAGGATTCCTGTCTCATGGCAAACAATGGTAGAGTCCAGGCTTAATAGGAGTCAGGATCCCAACCATCTATAGAGAGTATAGCTGAAAGAGAAAAACACCTGAAGCTGTCTGTCAGGAACGACAAACTCTCGAAAAAGTCAGGAACTTGATTACCTTCCAGGCATATCCTGCTGAAATCAACTATCTTCAAAACAAACAGCCTTAACTGGGAACCGAACCCAGGTCCTCTGACATAGAAGGCAAGAGTTTTACCACTGTACCACCAATTCATTTGAAAACATGTCCTTCTCGTTGCCATCATCTAGCCCTTTTAAACTTCTTAAACGAGGAAATTAAAAAGCACATGGCAAACGAACATCAAGAGACATGCTGATGAGCAAAACAATGCCAGTAAAACAAATGCTGATCACAAAAAAAATAGACATACAACCTTAGGGCAAACAATGGTATAGTCCAGGCTATAAAGGAGTCAGGATTCCAACCACATGGAAAACAATGGTAGAGTCCAGGCTAAAAATTAGTCAGGATTCCAGTCCCATGGCATACAATGGTAGAGTCCAGGCTAAAAAGGAGTCAGGATACCAGCCTCATGGCAAATAATGGTAGAGTCCAGGCTAAAAATGAGTCAGGATTCCTGTCTCATGGCAAACAATGGTAGAGTCCAGGGAAAAAAGGAGTCAGGATTCCAACCTCATGGCAAACAATTGGAGAGTCCAGGCTAAAAAGCAGTAAGGTTTCCAACCACATGGTAATCAATGGTAGAGTCCAGGCTTAAAAGGAGTCTGGATCCCAACCATCTATAGAGAGTACAGCCGAAAGAGAAAAACACCTGAAGCTGTCTGTCAGGAACGACAAACGTCTCAAAAAATCAGGAACTTGATTACCTTCCACGCATATCCTGCTGAAATCAACTATCATCAAAACAAATTGCCTTAGCTGGGAATCGAACCCGGGGCCTCCCGCATGGCAGGCAAGAGCTCTACCACTGTACCACCGATCAATTTAAAATAATGCTATTGTAGTTGCCGTCATCTAGCTCTTCTGAACTTCTTATACCAGGGAATTAAAAAGCACATGTCAAACGAACATCAAGAGACATGCTGATGAGCAAATCAATGCCTGTAAAACAAACACTGATCACAAAAAAATAGACATACAACCTTAGGGCAAACAATGGTATAGTCCAGGCTATGAAGGAGTCATGATTGCAAACAATGGTAGAGTCCAGGCTAGAAATGAGTCAAGATTAAACCACATTGAAAACAATGGTAGAGTCCAGGCTAGAAATGAGTCAGGATTCCAACCACGTGGCAAACAATGGTAGAGTCCAGGCTAAAAATTAGTCAGGATTCCAGTCCCATGGCAAACAATGGTAGAGTCCAGGCTAAAAAGAGAGTCAGGATACCAGCCTCATGGCAAATAATGGTAGAGTCCAGGCTAAAAATGAGTCAGGATTACAGTCTCATGGCAAATAATGGTAGAGTCCAGGGAAAAAAGGAGTCAGGATTCCAGTCTTATGGCAAACAATTGGAGAGTCCAGGCTAAAAAGCAGTAAGGTTTCCAACCACATGGTAATCAATGGTAGAGTCCAGGCTTAAAAGGAGTCTGGATCCCAACCATCTATAGAGAGTACAGCCGAAAGAGAAAAACACCTGAAGCTGTCTGTCAGGAACGACAAACATCTCAAAAAATCAGGAACTTGAATACCTTCCACACATATCCTGCTGAAATCAACTATCCTCAATACAAATTGCCTTAGCTGAGAATCGAACCCGGGTCCTCCCGCATGGCAGGCAAGAGCTCCACCACTGTACCACCAATTAATTTGACATAATGCTATTGTAGTTGCCATCATCTAGCTCTTCTGAACTTCTTATACCAGGGATTTAAAAAGCACATGTCAAACGAACATCAAGAGACATGCTGATGAGCAAAACAATGCCTGTAAAACAAACACTGATCACAAAAAAATAGACATACAACCTTAGGGCAAACAATGGTATAGTCCAGGCTATAAAGCAGTCATGATTGCAAACAATGGTAGAGTCCAGGCTAGAAATGAGTCAAGATTAAACCACATTGAAAACAATGGTAGTGTCCAGGCTAGAAATGAGTCAGGATACCAGCCTCATGGCAAATAATGGTAGAGTCCAGGCTAAAAAGGAGTCAGGATACCAATCTAATGACAAACAATGGTAGAGTCCAGGCTAAAAATGAGTCAGGATACCAGCCTCATGGCAAATAATGGTAGAGTCCAGGCTAAAAATGAGTCAGGATTACAGTCTCATGGCAAATAATGGTAGAGTCCAGGGAAAAAAGGAGTCAGGATTCCAGTCTCATGGCAAAACAATGGTAGAGTCCAGGCTAAAAGGGAGTCAGAATTCCAACCATATGGCAACCAGTGGTAGAGTCCAGGCTAAAAAGGAGTCAGGATTCAAACCACATCGAAAACAATGGTTGAGTCAAGGCTAGAAATGAGTCAGGATTCCAATCTTATGGCAAACAATGGTAGAGTCCAGGCTAGAAATGAGTCAGGATTCCAATCTAATGGCAAAAAATGGTAGAGTCCAGGCTAAAAAGGAGTCAGGATACCAGCCTCATGGCAAATAATGGTAGAGTCCAGGCAAAAAATGAGTCAGGATTCCAGTCTCATGGCAAAAAATGGTAGAGTCCAGGCTAAAAAGGAGTCAGGATTCCAATCAAAGATTCAGGAAGTTGATTACCTTCCAGGCATATCCTGCTGAAATAAACTTTTATCAAAACAAACAGCCTTAGCTGGGAACCGAACCCGGGTCCTCCCGCATGGAAGGCAAGAGTTTTACCACTATACCACCAATTCTTTTGAAAACATGCCCTTCTCGTTGCCATCATCTAGCTCTTCTAAACTTCTTAAACGAGGAAATTAAAAAGCACATGGCAAAACGAACATCAAGAGACATGCTGATGAGCAAAACAATGCCAGTAAAACAAACACTGATCACAAAAAAAAATAGACATACAACCTTAAGGCAAACAATGGTATAGTCCAGGCTATAAAGGAGTCAGGATTCCTACCACAAGCCAAACAATGGTAGAGTCCAGGCTAGAAATGAGTCAGGATTCCAACCACATGGAAAACAATGGTGTAGTCCAGGCTATAAAGGAGTCAGGATTCCTACCACAAGCCAAACAATGGTAGAGTCCAGGCTAGAAATGAGTCAGGATTCCAACCACATGGAAAACAATGGTATAGTCCAGGCTATAAAGGAGTCAGGATTCCAACCACGTGGCATACAATGGTAGAGTACAGGCTAAAAATTAGTCAGGATTCCAGTCCCATGGCAAAGAATGGTAGAGTCCAGGCTAAAAAGGAGTCAGGATTCCAGTCTCATGGCAAACAATGGTAGAGTCCAGGCTATAAAGAGTCAGGATTCCAACCACTTAAAAAAAATGGTAGAGTCCAGGCTAAAAAGCAGTAAGGATTCCAACCACATGGCTAACAATGGTAGAGTCCAGTCTTAATAGGAGTCAGGATTCCAACCATCTATAGAGAGTTCAGCCAAAAGAGAAAAACACCTGAAGCTATCTGTCAGGAATGACAAACGTCTCAAAGATTCAGGAAGTTGATTACCTTCCAGGCATATCCTGCTGAAATAAACTTTTATCAAAACAAACAGCCTTGGCTGGGAACCGAATCCAGGTACTCTCACATGGAAGGCAAGAGTTTTACCACTGTACCACCAATTCTTTTGAAAACATGCCCTTCTCGTTGCCATCATCTAGCCCTTCTAAACTTCTTAAACGAGGAAATTAAAAAGCACATGGCAAACGAACATCAAGAGACATGCTGATGAGCAAAACAATGCCAGTAAAACAAATACTGATCACAAAAAAAATAGACATACAACCTTAGGGCAAACAATAGTATAGTCCAGGCTATAAAGGAGTCAGGATTCCTACCACAAGCCAAACGATGGTAGAGTCCAGGCTAGAAATGAGTCAGGATTCCAACCACATGGAAAACAATGGAATAGTCCAGGGAAAAAAGGAGTCAGGATTCCAGTCTCATGGCAAACAATGGTAAAGTCCAGGCTAAAAAGGAGTCAGGATTCCAATCTAATGACAAACAATGGTAGAGTCCAAGCTAAAAATGAGTCAGGATTACAGTCTCATGGCAAATAATGGTAGAGTCCAGGGAAAAAAGGAGTCAGGATTCCAACCATATGGCAACCAGTGGTAGAGTCCAGGCTAAAAAGGAGTCAGGATTCCAACCACATGGAAAACAATGGTAGAGTCCAGGCAAGAAATGAGTCAGGATTCCAACCACGTGGCAAACAATGGTAGAGTCTAGGCTTAAAAGGAGTCAGAAATCCAAGCATATGGCAACCAGTGGTAGAGTCCAGACTAAAAAGCAGTCGGGATTCCAATCAAAGATTAAGGAAGTTGATTACATTCCAGGCATATCCTGCTGAAATAAACTTTTATCAAAACAAACACCCTTAGCTGGGAACCGAACCTGGATCCTCTCGCATAGAAAGCAAGAGTTTTACCACTGTACCACCAATTCTTTTGAAAACACGCCCTTCTCGTTGCCATCATCTAGCCCTTCTAAACTTCTTAAACGAGGAAATTAAAAAGCACATGGCAAACGAACATCAAGAGACATGCTGATGAGCAAAACAATACCAGTAAAACAAATACTGATCACAAAAAAAATAGACATACAACCTTAGGGCAAACAATGGTATATTCCAGGCTATAAAGCAGTCAGGATTTCAGACAATGGTAGAGTCCAGGCTAAAAAGGAGTCAGGATTCCAATCTAATGACAAACAATGGTAGAGTCCAGGCTAAAAAGGAGTCAGGATACCAGCCTCATGGCAAATAATGGTAGAGTCCAGGCTAAAAATGAGTCAGGATTACAGTCTCATGGCAAATAATGGTAGAGTCCAGGGTAAAAAGGAGTCAGGATTCCAGTCTCATGGCAAACAATGGTAGAGTCCAGGCTTAAAAGGAGTCAGAATTCCAACCACATGGAAAACAATGGTATAGTCCAGGCTATAAAGGAGTCAGGATTCCAACCACGTGGAAAACAATGGTAGAGTCCAGGCTAAAAAATTAGTCAAGATTCCAGCCCCATGGCAAACAATGGTAGAGTCCAGGCTAAAAAGGAGTCAGAATTCCAGCTCATGGCAAATAATGGTAGAGTCCAGGGATAAAAAGAGTCAGGATTCCAACCTCATGGCAAACAATTGGAGAGTCCAGGCTAAAAAGCAGTAAGGATTCCAACCCCCCTTGATTTTTTGGGGGGGGGGGGGGTAAAAAGGGGGGGGGGCCCCCCCCACAAAAAGGGGGGAAAGCCAAAAAAAAAAACCCCGGAAGCTGTTTGTCAGGAGCGACAAACGTCTCAAAAAATCAGGATCTTGATTACCTTCCACGCATATCCTGCTGAAATCAACTATCATCAAAACAAACTGCCTTAGCTGGGAATCGAACCGGGGTCCTCCCGCATGGCAAGCAAGAGCTCTACCACTGTACCACCAATCTTAATTTGAAACAATGCTATTGTAGTTGCCATCATCTAGCCTTTTAAACTTCAAAAGCACATGTCAAACGAACATCAAGAGACATGCTGATGAGCAAAACAATGCCTGTAAAACAAACACTGATCACAAAAAAATAAACATACAACCTTAGGGCAAACAATGGTATAGTCCAGGCTATAAAACAGTCAGGATTTCAAACAATGGTAGAGTCCAGGCTAGAAATGAGTCAGGATACCAAATTAAATAATTAATAAAACAATGGTAGAGTCCAGGCTAAAATATCAGGATACCAACTGGCAAACAATGGTAGAGTCAGGTAATGATCAGATTCCAATCTCATGGCAAACAATGGTAGAGTCCAGGCTAAAAAGGAGTCAGGATACCAGCCTCATGGCAAATAATGGTAGAGTCCAGGGAAAAAAGGAGTCAGGATTCCAGTCTCATGGCAAATAATGGTAGAGTCCAGGCTAAAAAGAGTCAGATTAATAAAAAATAGATTCAATCAAGATTCAGGAAGTTGATTAACTTCCAGGCATATCCTGCTGAAATAAACTTTTATCAAAACAAACAGCCTTAGCTGGGAACCGAACCCGGGTCCTCCCGCATGGAAGGCAAGAGTTTAACCACTGTACCACCAATTCTTTTGAAAACATGCCCTTCTCGTTGCCATCATCTAGCTCTTCTAAACTTCTTAAACAAGGAAATTAAAAAGCACATGGCAAACGCACATCAAGAGACATGCTGATGAGCAAAACAATGCCAGTAAAACAAACACTGATCACAAAAAAAATAGACATACAACCTTAGGGCAAACAATGGTATAGTCCAGGCTATAAAGGAGTCAGGATTCCTACCACAAGCCAAACAATGGTAGAGTCCAGGCTAGAAATGAGTCAGGATTCCAACCACATGGAAAACAATGGTGTAGTCCAGGCTAAAAAGGAGTCAGGATTCCTACCACAAGCCAAACAATGGTAGAGTCCAGGCTAGAAATGAGTCAGGATTCCAACCACATGGAAAACAATGGTAGAGTACAGGCTAAAAATTAGTCAGGATTCCAGTCCCATGGCAAAGAATGGTAGAGTCCAGGCTAAAAAGGAGTCAGGATTCCAGTCTCATGGCAAATAATGGTAGAGTCCAGGCTAAAAGGTATTATAGGAGTCAGGATTTAAAATGGCAGGCTAAAAAGATAATATAAGAGTCAGGATTCAACCATATAGAGTCAAAAATTAGTCAAGATTCCAATCAAGATTCAGGAAGTTGATTAACTTCCAGGCATATCCTGCTGAAATAAACTTTTATCAAAACAAACAGCCTTAGCTGGGAACCGAACCCGGGTCCTCCCGCATGGAAGGCAAGAGTTTAACCACTGTACCACCAATTCTTTTGAAAACATGCCCTTCTCGTTGCCATCATCTAGCTCTTCTAAACTTCTTAAACAAGGAAATTAAAAAGCACATGGCAAACGCACATCAAGAGACATGCTGATGAGCAAAACAATGCCAGTAAAACAAACACTGATCACAAAAAAAAATAGACATACAACCTTAGGGCAAACAATGGTATAGTCCAGGCTATAAAGGAGTCAGGATTAGTCCAGTACACACAAGCAAACAATGGTAGAGTCCAGGCTAGAAATGAGTCAGGATTCCAATCACATGGAAAACAATGGTGTAGTCCAGGCTAAAAAGAGTCAGGATTCCTACCACAAGCCTCAAACAATGGTAGAGTCCAGGCTAGAAATGAGTCAGGATTCCAACCACATGGAAAACAATGGTAGAGTACAGGCTAAAAATTAGTCAGGATTCCAGTCCCATGGCAAAGAATGGTAGAGTCCAGGCTAAAAAGGAGTCAGGATTCCAGTCTCATGGCAAACAATGGTAGAGTCCAGGCTATAAAGAGTCAGGATTCCAACCATTAAGGAAAATGGTAGAGTCCAGGCTAAAAAGGAGTCAGGATTCCAACCATATGGCAACCAGTGGTAGAGTCCAGGCTAAAAAGCAGTAAGGATTCCAACCACATGGCTAACAATGGTAGAGTCCAGCCTTAATAGGAGTCAGGATTCCAACCATCTATAGAGAGTTCAGCCAAAAGAGAAAAACACCTGAAGCTATCTGTCAGGAATGACAAACGTCTCAAAGATTCAGGAAGTTGATTACCTTCCAGGCATATCCTGCTGAAATAAACTTTTATCAAAACAAACAGCCTTGGCTGGGAACCGAACCCAGGTACTCTCGCATAGAAGGCAAGAGTTTTATCACTGTACCACCAATTCTTTTGAAAACATGCCCTTCTCGTTGCCATCATCTAGCCCTTCTAAACTTCTTAAACAAGGAAATTAAAAAGCACATGGCAAACGAACATCAAGAGACATGCTGATGAGCAAAACAATGCCAGTAAAACAAATACTGATCACAAAAAAAAATAGACATACAACCTTAGGGCAAACAATGGTATAGTCCAGGCTATAAAGCAGTCAGGATTTCAAACAATGGTAGAGTCCAGGCTAGAAATCAGTCAGGATTAATCAAACAATGGTAGAGTCCAGGCTAGAAATGAGTCAGGATTCCAATCTAATGGCAAACAATGGTAGAGTCCAGGCTAAAAAGAGTCAGGATACCAGCCTCATGGCAAATAATGGTAGAGTCCAGGCAAAAAAGGAGTCAGGATTCCAGTCTCATGGCAAACAATGGTAGAGTCCAGGGAAAAATGAGTCAGGATTCCAGTCTCATGGCAAACAATGGTAGAGTCCAGGCTAAAAAGCAGTCAGGATTCCAACCATATGGCAAACAATGGTAGAGTCCAGGCTTAAAAAGAGTCAGGATTCCAACCATCTATAGAGGAGAAAAAAACACTGAAGCTATCGTCAGGAATGACAAAGGTCCCCAAGATCAGGAAGTTGATTACCTTCCAGGCATATCCTGCTGAAATCAACTTTTATCAAAACAAAAATCCTGAGCTGGGAACCGAACCAGGTCCTCCACATGACAGGGAGGGGTACCACTGTACCACCAATTCTTTTGAAAATACGCCCTTCTTGTTGCCATCATCTAGCCCTTCTAAACTTCTTAAATGAGGAATTAAAAAGCACATGGCAAACGAACATCAAGAGACATGCTGATGAGCAAAACAATGCCTGTAAAACAAACACTGATCACAAAAAATAGACATACAACCCTTAGGGAAAAAATGGTATAGTCAGGCTATAAAGCAGTCAGGATTTCAAACAATGGTAAAGTCCAGGCTAAAAAGGAGTCAGGATACCAGCCTCATGGCAAATAATGGTAGAGTCCAGGGAAAAAAGGAGTCAGGATTCCAACCACATGGAAAACAATGGTAGAGTCCAGGCTAGAAATGAGTCAGGATTCCAATCTTATGGCAAACAATGGTAGAGTCCAGGCTAGAAATGAGTCAGGATTCCAATCTAATGACAAACAATGGTAGAGTCCAGGCTAAAAAGGAGTCAGGATACCAGCCTCATGGCAAATAATGGTAGAGTCCAGGCTAAAAATGAGTCAGGATTACAGTCTCATGGCAAATAATGGTAGAGTCCAGGGAAAAAAGGAGTCAGGATTCCAGTCTCATGGCAAAACAATGGTAGAGTCCAGTCTAAAAGGGAGTCAGAATTCCAACCACAAGGAAAACAATGGTATATTCCAGGCTATAAAGGAGTCAGGATTCCTACCACAAGCCAAACAATGGTAGAGTCCAGGCTATAAAGGAGTCAGGATTCAAACCACATCGAAAACAATGGTAGAGTCCATGCTAGAAATCAGTCAGGATTCCAATCTTATGGCAAACAATGGTAGAGTCCAGGCTAGAAATGAGTCAGGATTCCAATCTAATGGCAAAAAATGGTAGAGTCCAGGCTAAAAAGGAGTCAGGATACCAGCCTCATGGCAAATAATGGTAGAGTCCAGGCAAAAAATGAGTCAGGATTTCAGTCTCATGGCAAATAATGGTAGAGTCCAGGCTAAAAAGGAGTCAGGATTCCAATCAAGATTCAGGAAGTTGATTACCTTCCAGGCATATCCTGCTGAAATAAACTTTTATCAAAACAAACAGCCTTAGCTGGGAACCGAACCCGGGTCCTCCCGCATGGAAGGCAAGAGTTTAACCACTGTACCACCAATTCTTTTGAAAACATGCCCTTCTCGTTGCCATCATCTAGCTCTTCTAAACTTCTTAAACAAGGAAATTAAAAAGCACATGGCAAACGCACATCAAGAGACATGCTGATGAGCAAAACAATGCCAGTAAAACAAACACTGATCACAAAAAAAAATAGACATACAACCTTAGGGCAAACAATGGTATAGTCCAGGCTATAAAGGAGTCAGGATTCCTACCACAAGCCAAACAATGGTAGAGTCCAGGCTAGAAATGAGTCAGGATTCCAACCACATGGAAAACAATGGTAGAGTACAGGCTAAAAATGAGTCAGGATTCCAGTCCCATGGCAAAGAATGGTAGAGTCCAGGCTAAAAAGGAGTCAGGATTCCAGTCTCATGGCAAACAATGGTAGAGTCCAGGCTATCAAGAGTCAGGATTCCAACCACTTAAAGAAAATGGTAGAGTCCAGGCTAAAAAGGAGTCAGGATTCCAACCATATGGCAACCAGTGGTAGAGTCCAGGCTAAAAAGCAGTAAGGATTCCAACCACATGGCTAACAATGGTAGAGTAGCCGCTTAATAGGAGTCAGGATTCCAACCATCTATAGAAGAGTTTAACCAAAAGAAAAAACACCTGAAGCTATCTGTCAGGAATGACAAACGTCTCAAAGATTCAGGAAGTTGATTACCTTCCAGGCATATCCTGCTGAAATAAACTTTTATC